>LFJQ01000564.1:0-21719 GCA_001182835.1 Oropetium thomaeum
TAATTTTACCCTTGGACTGTGACACAAGTGAAAAGCAGTGAATGGACTCATTACTGCATGGACCTCATGATTACTTACATGCATCAACAGTTTTACAATGGCTTGGCAATGGACACAAAATACATCTAACAGGGATGTGGGCACATAGATAAAACTCAGCACAACGATAATTTGCAGATTAGCTGCACTAATATCCGTTTAGAGCAGTCAAATAGTTGCATCATAATATATAACCAATTTAACTGTACGCAGAGCACTGTCAATCAATGAAACCAGAATCCTTTAAACTCTAGGCAGAGCACTGGCAAGCAATGAGACCAGAATCTTTTATGGCACCATACTAACCAGCAGAAGTTCAATGCCATCCAAGATAATGAAACACTTTCTACTCAGTACTCCTGTCACACATATATAGATGTAGTAAAATTACATCAAGAGACCAACGAACCTTCAAAGCAGTCTGCTTGCGCAGGATATCGTTGGACTTGAACATCACCGCAGCAATCCAAATCGTGACAAAGAAACCTGTGCAACACAATCCAAAACAAAATTTAATCAGCCCAAACATTTCGTCTGAAATCCTTAAATTCACAACAACAAGAAAATAATGTTGTAAGCATAAAAAATGTGACGGATCATTTTTTTCAGTGTTGATGAAAGGGGAGACAATTGAGCCCAACCTTGCAAGTGCTGCCTGATGAAGACGACGAGCAGCAGCAGGGAGAAGGGCAGTATCTGCTCCACCCACCTCGCGACCTGCTGTATGTCGTATCCCTGATACGACGAGGAGGACTCCCGCCCGCCCTCCCCGCCGCTTGCACCCGGCTCGGCGGCGGGTTGCGGCCTGGTATCGTGCCCCTCTTCCTCCTGCTGCTCCTCTACGATCACCTCCTCAGCCCTCTCAGACGACGTCCCCGCCTCGCCAGGCCCGACGATCCGGATCGACACCTCGCCCGTCCCAGCCCGCCCTGGTGCGTCCCGCCACCGGGGTCGGGGCGGAGGATGCCGGAGTACTCGAGCAGCGCGGAGACCGGCGCCTGGATGAAGCTGGAGGCGGAGAAGTGCACGCCGTACCTCCTCGACGGCGCGGGCGGCTGAGGCCGGGGGCGGGGACGGCGGACGCGGCGGCTGGGGCTGCTGGGGCGGCGGCGTTGGGTCCATCTGGTGGGGCGCGCGGGACGAAGAGAGCTTCCCGTTCCAGGGAGGGCCGCGGGCGCGGCGGCGGCGGAGGGCGGGCGGCGCCGCGTCGGAAAGGGAGGGCGGCGGGGGCGACGTCGGTGAGGCGCGGAGGCGCGCGGCGAGGCGGACGCGGAGGCGGTGGAGGGGACCCGTGCTCGACGCCGTCGTCGTCGCGGGTCGGCGGTAGGAGGAATTTCGGGGAGGCGTTTAGGATATTTTTGTTTCGGCCTATACTCTTTTGATCTTTCTTCTATTATCAGGCCTGTGCCTGGGTTTTTGTCCATTGCGTTTGCGTAGCGTTGCGTCCGGTCCGGGGATGGTCCGGTCGTGTGTTCGTTAATCCATTGTTTGGTGCGGGTTTCTTTTTTTTGTCAATATATTCTGATTAATATAAAAGACGCCTAATTTGTCGGTGTCGGATGGGAAGCAGGAGATTTATTATAATTGTTCACATTTTTAATTTTTAGTATATGTTCTATGAAGAGAACAAGATATGTTATACTAGTATCTCCTTTAATAATTTATTTTTTTGTGTGTGCTCAGTGCTCATCTCATCAGATACTGGTGCTCGCACCAACACGCGGTAGGAACGATCGACATTCCTTGTTGACGATGAACACACGATGCGTGTGTCAGTTATTCAGGACAAAAAAACCACGATACGTATCATTTTGAGCGATGACTCAACATAGCCACCTACTTTTTTATATGGACCAGCAGTCCAGCAATGCCGTCACGCTGAAAACACTTGTTAACCAACGATAAGAAATGGGGGATTAAGACTCCTTTCTGTTGGCACCGTGCGTCGAAGCTATCAACGAGATCTAGGGCCTGTTTGGTTTGTAGCCAAACATTGCTATAGCATTTTTTTTTTTTTTGCGGAGGTGCTATAATAAAAGTTTGGCAAAAACTAAAGTTATGGCTTGACAAAACTTTTGATAAAACGAGGAAGTTTGATTGGCTACCTAACTTATAGCAAATTAAACCTAAAAACTGTTTAGATGATAACCACAAGGGCTGCTTGCCAATTGGTTGATTTACAATCAAAGTTGGTTATAATCACCTCAGTCTATAAAGAGGTGATTTTACAAAAGAATATAGCAACAACCTTCTATGACACTGAAAAACTAGAACAATTATAATAATTATATATGCTTAGCACTACGTCAGTTCTCCATAAACTCAATTGCATGGTTTTACGAAGACTAGCTTTTTCCTAGGATTTATGAAACAGAATTTGTGAGAAAATAAAACAACTAATTTGAATAAATCGGCCGATCAGTGCATCTACAATTGAAAAGTGGTAAAGAGTGTTAATTGATAATATAGACAACAAAAGTGTATAGTCTTGGAACAAATGATTACTTAAAGGAGGCAGCTTCGCTTAATAACAATGACTTTATCCCACAACGACAAAATACTCGCTCGGTTCTCTTTTTTATGTGTCACAGTTGACTTTGATTAATAATTTTGATCATTCGTTTTATTTAAAAAATATAAAAATATTAAATGTATTGTTATATTTTAATTTAATATTAAAGATTTTTAAATATTAATTTTTAATTTTATATATTTGAATTATTTTTTTAATAAGACGAGAAGCGAAATTTTCGATCAGAATCAATGATGACAAATACAAAAGAACGAAGAGAGTATGACTTAACATATTAATCCATTCACTCCAAAATGAAGGACCACTACGGCTGGCCATACTGGTAGTTATGTAAATCACCACATCACTCAAGTGTCTAAACTAAACCGATTACCAGGACATATCCAGCAGCAAATGTAGCAACGTCTACTTAATACAGTCTGGTGAACACATCATTTAGAATAGCAAAACAAGGTCTAAAATATTTCAAATATCAAATAAATGTAAATATTGAACTTTTTTTATGTCCACGTATCAAAATATAGGCTTCGTGGTATCGATCGAAGCAGAGGATAAAAATACGTAAAATCAGAATCGTGACACTGAGTGTCCCTGTACTCCTGTCTGATCGAAGCCGCCGTCCCGTCCCAGTTCGCTCCCCGTCCTCTTCTGACTTGGGGCGGTTCACTCCGCTGCCCGATCTCGATTCGATTCGCACTCCATGGCGGCGGCCCTCTCCTCCTCCCGGCGCGCCCTGCACTCGCTGCACCGCCGCCTCCTCCTCCACCCCTCGCCCTCCCCAGCCGCCGCGCGCGCCCGCTTCCGACCACGTCTCCCTTCCCTCGCCAACACTCCCCCACACCCTCCTTCCCCTTCTCTCCTCCTCCTCCTCCTCCTCGTCCCGCTTCTTCACCACCGCGTGGCGGCACGATGTGGCGGCACTGCGGCGCGAGCTGCGGCCTCCGCGGCCGCGCCTCGTTGGCGGGACCAGGTCGGTGGCGACCGGCGGGTCTCGGCTGCCGCCGCTTGGGAAAGGGGTGAAGGGGCTGGGCCGGCCCGTGGAGGCCGCCAGGAGCGCGGCGGCGCGGTACCGGGATGCCGTGGGCCTGCAGGTCGAGGCCTTCTGGAGGCGCAACTACATGGTGCTCGTCGGCGCCGGAGCAGTCATCGTCTGCATCGCGCTGTGGAGGATCATGTTCGGCATCGCCAGCACATTCGTCGGGCTCTCCGAGGGAATGGCCAAGTACGGCTTCCTCGCCTCGCCACCTCCATCGTCGCCTTCGCGGTGAGTAGGCGTTCTCTACTCGGTCTAGCTACTGGATAGCCTTGCCATGACACTATGTTAATGACATGCTCAAAGCGTTGCAACCTAGTGTTATACCCTAAGTGATCGTTCAATTTTTTGCATTACTATATAGTATGAGTAGGTTATAGCATACCTATCAATCATGTAACTGACCAAATCTGAATCATTTCTACTTAATAATGCAATCCTGCACTAAGCGCCCTGATGTCGCCCTGACACACATTTCTTCTGTGTTTGAGGAAAAACGAAAAAAAAAAATCACCAATTAGTACTGTACTAAAACACACTGATACCGCCCTACGGGTCATTGTATTTTAACTACCTCCAACGTTTACTTTGATCCTGAACTTTAATTGAGCCTAGACGAATATAAAATTAGAGCCAACTCCACTAGCTATTTCTAATGTCACAAATTGCTGCAGTTCATTACTTCTGGTTTACTACGTAGTCTCATTTATGCTCTTAAAATGTACAGTAGAAGGCAATTTACCATGTGGATATTTGAGAAACATGAACTTGACTTTCTGGAAATTATTAATGTTCCAATCTGCTTCGCAAACAGTGTAGCTTATTGCCAGTATTTCTTTTTGCGCCCAGCATATTTTTTGTCACTCAGTTTCTTTTATCATGTAGTCGTCATTCACTGAAACTTTGCTTGGGATGTTGCCCCATATTCTGTTAGGTTCAAATGATTTCAAGTATCTATCTTGTCTTATAGGTTATGTATCTCCGTGCAAGGTTGACTATAAACCCTGACAAGGTTTACCGGCTAGCTATGACAAAGCTCAACACATCTGCTGCAATCCTTGAAATCATGGGTGCACCTTTAACTGGCACCGATGTGAGAGCGTATGTCATGTCTGGAGGAGGGCCTAAATTAAAGAACTTGAAATTTAGGGTTGGTGGCAAACGGTGCTTTCTCATCTTCCCCATTAAAGGATCAGAAAGAAAGGGTCTAGTGAGTGTTGAGGTCAAGAAGAAGAAGGGACAGGTAATTGAATTATCTCACTGCTTCAGTGCACTAGATTGAACATCAGATACTTATATGTGATCATTAGGATTGAGAACTCAGGTTTTTAGCGTATAAACAAAAGAATGGACAAATGGTTTAAAAGACTTAAATAGGTCTCCATTCCCTAAAAAAACCATATAAGTAGAGGAGTATCACTTTCTCTTCAAATGTTATGTGGTGAATTTGACAGCTCTTTTGTTGCAATGAATGACAAATTGATATAGTACAACATTCACATGGAGTTTGTAATCTGGGGAGCGCTACATCTAGTATTATTTGCAAAAAAATTATGATATATATACTTGCTTAGGACAGTGAGCAGATTAGGGATTTACTGTTTCTTCATGACAGTTTGTTTCCTGATCTTGTCGTACTCCCTTTGCAGTATGACATGCTACTAGCTGTTGACATACCAATGGCATCAGGTCCTGATCAACGGTTGTTCCTTATTGGTGATGAAGAAGAGTACAAGGTCGGTGGGGGCTTGATATCTGAGCTGCGAGACCCTATTGTAAAAGCTATGACTGCAGAGAAGGAGTTTGATGATATTGATGAAAGAGAGGATGCGGAGGATGAACGTAGGGAGCGTGAGGAGGCTGAGCAAGAGGCGGCGGAAGCATTGAGGCGCGAGGAGGAAAGATTACGTCGGGAGGCTGAAGAGAGACAGCGGCGGGAGGCTGAGAATCTGGAGAAAGCTACTTGACGCACTATAACTGTATCACTATTTTTGTGCATTGTTTTATTTCCCCTTACAGTGTAGCTGTCAGCATTACTACAGCAAGATCGGATAGGCAATTTGCTGTCAGTAATCACTGCGTATCAAAAATAATTTTGCCTGCTGCTCAGGGGATTACTTCGAGGATGCGCTGCAATTTGGCGTTTTTTTTTCCTGCAGATACGGTGCTCCGAGAGTTGAGATGCAATGAGCCAGTTTCCAGCTTGCCGGCACGTTGTTCTGTGCTTATAAGCTGTTAATTTCTGATAATGGTCGTTGTGGAATGCCTACTAAAGGTTCCACTATTTGTTTCCATGATGTCTATTCAGGCGATGGATGTAACCAGACATGGATTTTACACGATACAATTGCAACAGCAGGGAAATGCTCGTGTTTCAAAATGTCAAATTGTTTTGTGTTATGAAAATTCAGCTAATGAGATCTGAAATTATAGCAAACTCTTTTTTTTTAGGGTAAGAAATTAGAAAAAACTCGATCGTCAAAAAAAGAGAGCAGAGTAAAAGGCAGAAAAGACTAGTACATGCCTCTAGAAAGTCCGGTTTAGCGGCTGGCGAAATGGCCAAACCAGACAGCAGCGTGATCGTCAGTCTCCAGTCTCCACACGGGACACCAGGCAGTGAAACGGACAGCAGTTTTTCTTAAATCAAACCAAAGCTAGTACATCTATCCATTAATCCATGTGAGCGAATCACATGCCATGTAATTGTATCTATCGCGAGAGAGAGCGAAGGCTTTTTATCCATCAACTGATCAGACTACCGAGTACGCAGGTTTCTCGTCGCCGGCTTCCCTTTCCCCAACCCCAACCCCAACTCCGGCGGGCGGCCCGTCTTCGGCTTCGCGGCTTTACCCGCTTTACCCCCATCATCTCCAGGTACCGGATTGAAAGTCTCTTCGGATTCTGCTAGCAGGATCTTGGGATTGGGAGCTTTTCTTTCTCCTTTTCAAATTTATTGCTGTGCGCGGAAGTTTCGAAGAAATTTGATGTGCATGTTGTATTCGTAGTGGCTTCCATTAACATTTCTTTACTGCTTGTCGGTTCCGTGGATGATCTGGTATAATTGGTTCCTGTTCAGCTGAGTTCTGTCTGAATCTTGGAGGTGTCCAGGTTAAATTACACGCCAACGCCATGTTTATAAGTACATAATTGAGAGCTCAAGTATCCTGTTCTTCTGGTATCGGAGGGGGGCGATTAAATAAATAAACTGTTCTTGTACCGACTAGCACCACTCTCCGCACCAACAACTTTTTCGGTGAATGATAAGTCAAGCACGGACGAGGTCAGGAAGTTTGGTCCTATAATCTTTGCACCTGCACCTGCAGGGCAGCATATTTTTGATGCTTGAATCATGGGTGGTGTGCCGTTGGTATAGCACTATCGAGATTGACACGTGCTGCGTAGCTCCCCACTTGTAGTATATACGTTCTGGTGCGGTGCTCCGTTCCGTTCTGCATCACGGTTCACAGGTTACCATTTTGAAACAAACTCTTACCAGGGTTCTGCTGTTCTGTCAGGAGGAGTGCATTGTTAAGAATGGTTCTGAAGCTCATTACGCGATGCTGCACCTCAAAGGTCTGCTCCTTGCAAACACACGCCTAACTTTTCTGCACCTCGTGGTTTTATGTTGCTTCTCATGTGTTCTTTCTGGCTGGACAGCAACACGGAGATGACGAGGAGAAGATTGATTTCGGAGGTGGCAATGTCCATGTCGTAACAAGCAAAGAGGTCTGGGACAAAAAGTTGCAGAGGGAGCAAGGATGGGAAAATTGTAAGCGAAACCTATTTATTGATGGTCCCATTGCGTACAAGCATATCGATTATAGCCTCTCTCTCTATATATCCTATCACTTCTTATGGGATAATATTATGCTTTGCTATTCATCATTTGGTAACAGGAACATTAGACACTACTTTATCTCATCTTATTTTTGGGAATCCGGAAACCTAGAATAGATCGAAGCCACAAACACATGTTAGTCCTGAAGGTTCACAACTGCAAAATTAATCAATACGAACACTGGTGTCTCTTGCTCCTTACTTCTGAATTTCTTCCGGTTAGGTTTCGTCAACTATTTCTAGATTTTTGTCCATGGCAATAAGCAATGCACTCCAGGGGGAAAAATATGATGATGTGGGAGTGTGGACTGTGGTGAAACAACTTTTGAAATAGTTTCTTAAAGGAAATGAGTAATGGGCAAATACTATATATCGCCGTCATGGTCAGTTGTGTGATAAAACAAACTTGCTACGTTTGTGGACGTTTTGTACTAGGTTGTTGCGAATTTTTAGTGCTGCTGGTGCGGGCCGTGCCGGTCATTCACCCGTGTACGCCGGAGATGTCACGGACATATCCTCAGCTCATGTTCTTGGCCGTTTGATGTCGACGAGCTAATGGTAATGGGATTGTTTCTTCAGAAGTTCGCTTCCCAAATTCTAATGTTTCCTTTTATGTGTGAATTGTTTTCAGGATTTCAGCTCCTCGTGGGAATCCGTGCGACCGCCGACGTTCTTCTCCTGAAGAACGGGCCAAACAGGTGGTACAAGCTCGTGGGGGCGGAACAAGCCGGAGCTGGGAGAAGAAAGTGTGCCGCGCTCGCTGGCGTCGGCGCGGGCGCCTGACCGTCGGGCCGGCTCTGATGCTGATGCATCAGCCATCCGTTCCGTCGTAGATAAGTTCATGAGAGTCGTCAGCCTGTACCACACTGTACGTGCGGTTGTTTCGGTCGTTGTTGTGTACTAGTACTGTTCTGCGGCGTGATATATGTACAGTTTCCCCGTTTATGAGTAGGATCAATTATCATTTTCGTTTCTTTTTCTATTTATTTTTCTTTTTTTTAGCACAATTTTTTTCTAAAAAAAGGCTATCATTTTCGTACGGCCAGATTACATCATCTCTTGGGGTCTGCAGGGCCGTGGGCTATAATATCGCCAGTATCATTTAGCCCATTAGGTCGTACTTGGGCTAAGAAGCCTAAGCTGCCCGTTTTCTAAGGTGTGTTTTGCTCTGGGCCTTCTTAGCCCATTTTCTAAGGAGCCTGCTGCATCTTGCGCCGCCGTCCGTCACGGCACTCAGCCGTCGCCCACTGCGCTGCCGGAGCCAACCCGATGTCGCGGTGTCCTCCGTGCGCGCTGGGTGCGTGTTCGCCGCCGACCTCCGCTCACCGGCTACATTTTGACGGCGCTGTGCTGGTACTGGGAGGGGGGACTGATCGTGGAGCAGGAGCGCAGGCACCTGCGACCTGCCCCTTGGCGTCAGCAAGAAATCACGCACGCGCGATCGTTCGCTGGAAAACAAAGTCACTGACGCAACAACGTCGTGGCGGTCCTGGCAGACGCATTCCGGGGCGTCGGCATCTCTGAAGCGAGTACTGAGATCGCCAGATCGACAGCACAGCACCAAAGCGATGATGACGCAGCCACTCGTTTTCGATGTTGCGTGGCTCCTGCTCTCTTCTTCCGTTTGCTGTTTATGGGAAGCACCAGACACTAATCTGCATCCCTCGGACCGGACTGATGATGAAATTACAGCCAGGAAAATACTAGGAATGCGGGCCCAGATTCTCCGCCCAACCAGATCTTCCTGATGCCATCGCTTTCCTGAGAACGAGGCTCCACTCCACTGGCATACTGTGCCTGTAGAGAAACGAAAGAGATCGAAAGTATTCAGAGTACTCGAAGAAAAAGAAATCTCTGTCCCTCTCCGGTTCCCTGAAGCTTATAGTGTAGTTATGGATTTCAAAAAAAAAAAAGGTTATAGTGTACTAATGCGTATTGCGTTCCCAAAAAAATTAGTGTATAGAGAGAGAGAAAGAGAGAGATCTGCAAGTTGCAGCAGCAGAGATCGATGGTCAGGCGGCGGCAGCATGGCGGGGTAGAGTTCTGCCCGTCTTCACGTGAGCGGTGTCACCACGGCATCGCCATTCCTCTATTCCGCGAGCCCCCCTCCCTCGTCTCCCAGCCACACAACCAGCCGTCTCAAAATTAGGAATCGGGATGCGTTCCGCCCGGATCCACAGAGAGATTGGAGGGGAAGGCCGTGAAGGACCAAAAAGGCTTCCTTTTTATGCCGTCACTGCAGTTGGTTGCAGGTGACGCTTTCCCAGGCTCGCCACGCCCTTCGCTCCCCGTCGTAAACGTCGCCTTCATCGCCACCACCTCCGTCACCTCCTTCTCGGAGCGTCTTCGTCGTCGGTGTCTTTGGGAGGGCCCGTGCGTGCGACCGTCGCTCACTCTTCTGCTGCTGATTCGCGCTGCTCATTTGTCGTCATTGCTGGTGTTCGTCCCCTTCAGTGGCGCAGCAACCACGGCTAACGCACCGAGGCCAGAACGGGCCACAGGCCTACTGCTGCTCTCCCTTCTTCAGGTGAGGCCTCCTGAGCTGTCCTCCCCAATCCTCTAATCCTCCTCCTCCTTTTGTGTAGTTGACATTTGGGCTGGATGTACCGGGCACGGGGACCCCGCGGATCCCTGCCGATACTGATTCCTGAATCTTGCGTATTCTGACAAATTATTGAAAAAAAAGGAGAGGTGGGGGAAAAATGGTGCATATGTGGGTTCTTTAAACTCTAGCTAGATTGGCCTCTTTGGCAGCTAATTGATGTCAGGCCATTGTACCTCGAATTTGAAGCTAGGAGATTGAGTTTTAAGCTTTAACCTTGCAAATCTCACATCTTTCATTCTTTATTATCAGTACGCGTACATTAACGCATTCGGCTTCCTTATGTTTCTTTCGTTTTTGCCTCTATGATGAAGACTGGCGAATCCGGGTGGAAAGAAATCACTCCAGTACGGTCACTCTACTGTTCAAACTACCTTACTACACGCAGTGGGGGCAGAGTCTTCTGATTGCTGGCTCGGAGCCGGCGCTCGGATCATGGAACGTCAAGCAAGGATTGACTCTGAGTCCAGTTCATCAGGGCAATGAGCTGATCTGGTGCGGGAGAGTTTCTGTCGCAACTGGCTTCACCTCTGAGTACAGTTACTATGTAGTGGATGACAACAAGAATGTTTTGAGATGGGAGTCTGGGGTGAAAAGGAAACTAGTCCTGCCTGAGGGCGTTCAGGACGGAGACGTAATTGAAATCCGCGACTGGTGGAAGGTACCAATTGGAGTTACCATGCATTCTTTTGGACTTACTGTTAAACATTAGTGTATATTTATACATACTCTGCAGTAAGTAGCAGCAGTACGTGACGTTTACAATTTCAGCTGAATTCCCTATAATACAAAAGATACGCAGCTCTCCTGCGTATTCGAGGGGAAAAAAAATTTCAGCTGAATGTGTTGTATCTGCTGGTGTGGGAGCATTGCTATACTAGTTAATGAGTTTTGGATTCCTGTTGTCAGGTTCATACTAGTTTATTCTATAAAAGATGCTTCTTGCGGTGTATATGATGTTTACAAATAGTTCTTCGCTTGGATTCAGGATGCTTCTGAAGCTCTTTTCCTTAGAAGTGCATTCAAGAATGTCATTTTCAATGCCACTGAGAACAATAAAAGAGAACCACAGTCAGTGTCCATCAACAAAAGTTTGGATCCTGAAGGTACCATTTATATTGAAAACTAGTGAGTGCGGCATGAAAAACGTTCAACTGTAATCACTCTCACATGTTAAACACAGAAAATGAAACGATTTGTTTTTTTTTTCCTTGAAAAATATAGGGCCATAATTATGTCTTCCCTTCTCCTATAATTATCTTGATCTGCCATTTTTATGATCATGTAATTTAGAAGTACATACTAGTAAGTGTCCATTAATATCCTTCCGTTTTAAAACATGCAGGGCCTATTTATCTATAATAAAAATGTAAAAGGGCAGTGAAAATAATATTAAATTTGAGAGCAGCACATGAACCATTTTTTTTTTTGGTCTAATATACTAAGTTTACTGAAGCAGATATCGTTGTCCAGTTTGTAATTAGCTGCCCTCGGCTCGAACCTGGTTCTACAGTAAGTATGCTCCACAGACGTTATCTTTTACGACCTCTAAATCACCTATATATCTAATGAATATCATTGTGGTTAATGAATTAATTTCTTATACCTGCTTTGCTGCTGTCTGGGTTGTCAAAACTTTAGGTCGTGGTTGCTGGAAGTAATCCCAACTAGGAAGATGGCGAGCTGCGGATGGTCTAAGACTGAACTATGTTGGTGATTCTTTATGGAAAGCAAATTGTGTTTTGCGAAAATCAGAGTTCCCCATACAATATCCTTAATACTAATTGAATGTGTCATAGTGTATAATATTTATTCATATTACCTACAATGAGTATTCTTTTGCCATTATTTCTGAATGCATCATCTTTTTACTCCGCCCCCTCCCCCCTCCTTTTAAATTTTAATTATTTACTCAAACTATCAAGCGTCATAATTAAAAAAAGAAAAAAAAGCAGAAATAGTTGTTTGACCAATATCTTGTCTCTACAACAACATCCAAGCATTTTAATCCCAACCAAGTTGGGTTAGGCGACTAATACCTTATCCCTAAAAAGGAAAATTCGAGAATGATTGCCCTTAACAATTCTTCCACATACAAGTACTGCCAAATCAGTCAAGCTGGAAGCTTTCATTGGAGCTTGGTCCGAACAGGGAGGTTGATATTGATTTATCATCACCCAAACAGTCCAGATACATTGTGTTATCTGATGGTGCACTTAGGGTAATGTATCCAGCTGTATTTGTTTTATGCAATGTATGTAATTGTATTATTTGCAAAAGAACCAACAATGCGGACTAATAACTTATTTATATTTATTAGGATACACCATGGAGGGGTGCAGGTGTTGCTGTCCCTGTATTTTCAATCAGATCTGACGAGGATCTTGGTGTTGGAGAATTTCTAGATCTTAAACTTCTTGTTGACTGGGCAGTTAATTCTGGCTTCCATCTTGTTCAGCTCCTTCCAATCAACGATACTTCAGTTCATGGGATGTGGTGGGATTCTTATCCATACAGGTATAACTCATATCCACTACCAATGTTTGCTGTGTGTATTGCTGATTTTGTTTGGAGTGCGAAAGGATTACAGTACAGCTAAACATTGGCAATGCCCATATGTTTATTTACAGCTCACTCTCTGTGTTTGCGTTGCACCCCTTGTACCTGAGAGTACAAGCACTTTCAGATGCTATTCCAGCGGATGTTAAGGTATAACTTGCCTATGCTTTCATATTACCTGTTTTACATCTTGTTGGGGTTGTGTTCTCATTTCACTGAATGTTTGGATGAGTTCTCCCTGACCTCACTCAGTACTCAATTTTAAAATTTATCACAGGAAGAAATTGAGCAGGCGAAGAAGCAGTTGGATAAAAAGGTTAGTGAATTTGCATACTGCCAATTATATTTGCAACTTTACATCTCTAACATTTGTTTATTTACCTAACTTGGAATGAACTGGAAAATAGGATGTCGACTACGAGGCAGCATTGTCCACAAAGCTGTCTATTGCTAGAAAATATTCAATTTAGAAAAGAGTAAAGTGCTAAACTCCAGTTCTTTCAGCAATTCTTATCCGAAAATGAGGTATGTGTATATTTTATACTATCCTTTATCATGTGCAGTCATGATATTTAATTCCTACTTCATACTGTATGTAATGATCTTCATGATGTGTTGTAATAGGAATGGTTGAAGCCATATGCGGCATTTTGCTTTTTGCGTGACTTTTTCGAGACATCTGATCACAGCCAATGGGGTCGGTTTTCTCAATTTTCTAAGGAGAAGGTATGGGAAATAATGTTTTGAAATGATGCTTGGATGTTTTTTCGATCATTATAGCTTTCTAAAATATTCTGTAATTTGGTCTAGTTCTTTGTGAGAGCACATAAATAACATGAGCATTGAGAAATTTGCCTTTTTAATTTATTCAGCTTGAGAAGCTTATTTCTGAAGGCACGTTGCACTATGATGTCATATGTTTTCATTACTATGTTCAGTACCATCTATATATGCAGGTAAGCAAAGGTTTCTGCTATTATCATTCCACGTTCATGGAATTAGTATTTTCATGTTGTTTGTATTTGACATATTTTTCACTTTTTAATAGTTATCAGATGCAGCTGCATATGCAAGGAAGAAAAAGGTTGTCCTGAAAGGTGATTTACCTATTGGTGTTGATAGGAATAGCGTGGACACTTGGGTATACCCAACTTTGTTTCGCATGAACACTGCTACCGGAGCACCTCCTGACTATTTTGACAAAAATGGACAAAACTGGGGTTTTCCTACATATAACTGGGAGGAGATGTCAAAGGATAACTACGGGTGGTGGCGGGCTCGTCTGACACAGGTTATTAACATCTTAATTGTGTGGCTGTATGGTTGAATTGTCCTTTTTATTTTCATATCCTTTTTCTTTGTTGCAGATGGCAAAGTACTTCACAGCATACAGGATAGACCACATATTGGGTTTCTTTAGGATATGGGAGCTCCCGGATCATGCTGCAACAGGTCTAGTTGGGAAATTTAGACCTTCAATTCCTCTTAGTCAGGTAGGTTTCTGTTCCTGTTGAGCAAACTAAAGGGACCAGAGGAGTTTCTGAAGTAGTTTATTTGATCTGTTTCCTAATTTCACTTTCAGGAGGAGCTTCTAAGTGAAGGCCTATGGGATTTTGATCGAATGAGTCGACCGTACATTCGTCAGGAAGTTCTGGAGGTTGCAATGTTCAAAATGATGTTTCTGAACTATTGCTCAACAAATTTGAGGACACTGTCATGACGTTCTATTCTGTTTCAGGAGAAATTTGGATCCTTTTGGACAGTTATTGCAGCCAACTTTCTAAATGAGTATCAGAAGCAGCGTTATGAGGTAGATAGTGGCTACGCAATAGTGCATTGCAATCTAAAATATCGTTTACTATATGTGGAATGGTACCAAGAGATTCCACTAATTATAAGTTTGTAGGTACAATTTGGGAACCTTTTGAAGGATATTTGGAAACTCTAAATATCAATATAATATTCTATACTGTCAGATGTATCTACTTTTACAGCAGTTCAGTTTCTGAAAGATAGTTGACATTGATTTCCCTCATTTTCTACTTTTTGTTTGCCATGCATAGTTCAAAGAAGAGTGCAATACAGAGAAAAAGATTATCTCAAAGATTAAAACAAGTCCTGAAAAGTCACTCTGGCTAGAGAAAGAAGACAGTATACGACGTGGTCTTTTTGATCTGTTACAGGTAATTTTCCTCTTCTTTTATAGTTCACTTACAATATATTCATACACTTGATAGTTCATATCATAACCCTTTCCGATTTGGATTAAAATATTATTTTGTACTGCAGAATATTGTCCTTATCAGAGATCCAGAGGACTCCACAAAATTCTATCCTCGTTTCAACCTTGAAGATACTTCAAGTTTTAGGGATCTCGATGAGCATAGGTAATGTTAATTGTTCGATTCTCTGTGTATAAATTGGAGGGGAATTGATCTAACCACTTCTAATTTCTATAAATTTGTATTAGGCTACTAAATGTTGATATATTTTTATTGCGAGCAAATGTTGATATATTTAATGTAACAGTGATGAGCAATTTTCTTCTGTACTTTGATATCTCGTAACTAAATGTTTGCCATAAAGTTTTTTTCTCAGCTGATTGTTATAAAGATCCTTTCCTATTGTTATAAAGGTCCTTTCAGATTGTTCTATTTACTAATTATTTTCTTGATTTATGCAATTTGTGCAAATCAAATCGTGTTCTTGGACTGTTTCAACCTCTCATCAAGCATTGTTTTACAGCAAAAATGTCCTCAGAAGGTTGTACTATGACTATTATTTTGCTCGTCAAGAAAATCTCTGGCGTCAAAATGCGCTGAAGACTTTGCCTGCGCTGTTGAACTCATCAGATATGTTGGCATGTGGGGAGGACCTTGGTCTTATCCCTGCTTGTGTTCACCCTGTATGACACCTTTTCTGGACATGCTAACTAGCCGACTGATTTTTACTGAACAGTTCATAAATAACATCGATACTTCTTTCCAGGTTATGCAAGAACTTGGGCTGATTGGATTGCGTATACAGAGAATGCCTAGTGAACCGAATTTGGAATTTGGTATTCCATCTCAGTACAGCTATATGACGGTGTGTAAATATCCCTTACACTAGCATACTCATACATTTGAGAATACAATTTTAAAGTATATCCTAGACTGAGAATGGTATAGTGATTCTACATTTATATTATAGCTATTTTTTCTGGCATGATTCAGGTTTGTGCTCCCTCATGTCATGATTGCTCCACATTACGTGCTTGGTGGGAAGAAGATGAAGGGAGAAGAAGTCGATTCTACAAGAATGTAATTGGCAGCAATGAAGAACCACCATCTCGCTGCACACCAGAAGTGGTGCACTTTATTGTTCAGCAGCACTTTGATGCTCCATCCATGTGGGCAATCTTTCCACTACAGGTAACTTACATCAGAAGATGAAATAATACATGAGTGACATAAGCGAATGAGAAAAATACTAAGGTGTTTCCTTTATCAGGACCTTCTCGCACTGAAAGACAAGTACACCACAAGACCAGCAGCAGAGGAAACAATCAATGACCCCACTAACCCAAAACATTACTGGAGATTCCGTAAGTAAAATTTCCATCATATTTTCAGTTTAAGAGAAGTAATTCTATTATTTTGTCTTTTGGCTCAATAAAATGTAAGAAAAGTTCTGCACCTGATTCGTGCCCTTGCCCAATAAATAGGTTTCCTTGGATCTAACTTCTCCTGGACATTTTCAGGTGTACATGTGACATTGGAGTCTCTGTTGGATGACAAGGACATTCAATCAAGCATCAAGGACCTTGTCGTAAGTAGTGGGCGGTCCTTTCCTGGCAAGAAGGTTGAAGGTGCCCACGAAAGTGGCGAGAAGCTATCGAAGGTGGAGTTGAACGGGAAACCTTAGAATCGGAGATAAAAAAGAACAGCCAAACAAGATTGTTATTACAAGTATACATGGAATAAGGTGGTGCATTACCATTTCACTTCAGCTGACTCTTTTTGAGCTCTTTTTGTTACGCCCGTAGAGTTCTTTTTGACACTGGAAACAATAAGCATCCTTGTTGGTTTCGTTTGCAAAAATACTCTCACTCTCTCTCACTCTGATTTAGATGTTTCTTCATTGTTTTTTTTTTCCTGAGCTTTTGATCCACTTGTTTCCTGCTGCTGGCATACTTCCTCGGTCTCATTTAAGGTGTTGAATTTTATTTTACTATAAGTAATGTTTGTGGATCGTAGATTCTACAGAGCAAGACCATTCCATTCTTTTGTTATAAAGCAGAAGCGTATATGTGATGCTCCTGATTCCTGAACTCTTGTCATCCAGCTGCCATTACTTATTATTTTGGTTTAGAGCTTGTTAAAACGAAATGCTGGTTCAAGCAGCTGCACTAAAGCTAGGGAATCAAGGCAGGAAAAGAAGGGACGTTTGGAACTCTCATTAAATCTGTAAGCTTGCAGACGACAGTCATCTTCGAACCCTTTTTTTTTTTTCTACCAAGAAAGAAGGGAGCCTTCCTTGTTCTCAAAGAACTTGAGATTTCTTTGCTTCCAGAGATTCCAGCAAGCAATAATAAGTATGTTCATGAAGAATGGGCGCTGGAAGTTCCCTCCTTTTAGCGTCAAGCAGCATGTCGAAAAAGGATATTGGAAATTCCAGGAGATGCCAACCAGTAATTGCGAGAGAACAATTCGGCCCAAAGGACAGTGATGGAAGGAGGTGTTGGGCCTGCCTTGGTCGGAGGGCTCCTCCTCCCTGCCTCGCTGTAAAATGAGGACTTTTGCTCTCGCTCCTGCCGATTCCAAACCAAAATACAGGGGACGCCCGTCGCCTGCCCGGTCTCATCACCACGCAACAGACTCCGAGCGGAATTACCTCCCTCGATTCCGTGTCGAATCGGCACAAGCACAAACCAGGAGCCTCCTCAATTTAAATAGGAGACCTCTCTTCGACGAGGTGAACAAGAAATTCCTCGATTTGGTTTTTGCATCGTGCGAGACGAGATGGGGTTGAAACCAGCGGAAGAGATCGGAGGAGGATCATTGGCGGCGGCCTCTTTCCCGGTGCTGGTCTACGACCACGGCGAGCAGCCGGACAACTCTCAGACGGTGGTCTCGGTCGCCGACGGATCGTCGCGGACCCGCCGAGTACCCGAGCTGAGGAGCTACCGGTGCCTGGAGACTCCGAGCGGCCTGGTGCTGACGGTACACGGGACCTCCCTGCAGACCTCTCTATGGAACCCGGAGACCGGGGAGAAGATAGAACTCCCCGCGATGAACAAGGAGCTCCCAGATTGTTGCGCGTGCCTGCTCTCCGGCGCCGTCTCTTCGCCCGAGTGGCTCGTCCTCGTCTACGCCCTCTGTCAATCGGAGCTGCTCCTCTATCGGGTCAGAGGAGGCGCCGCATCCGCGTGGGCAAGCCTGTCCTACGACATCGGCGTGTACCCCTTACCCGAGTGGTATGCGCCGCCGACCAAGATGCAGTT
The DNA here is from genome assembly GCA_001182835.1 of Oropetium thomaeum. Taxonomy (NCBI): domain Eukaryota; kingdom Viridiplantae; phylum Streptophyta; class Magnoliopsida; order Poales; family Poaceae; genus Oropetium; species Oropetium thomaeum. The sequence goes on from LFJQ01000564.1 coordinate 18,089, forward strand.
CGGTTGCATGGCCGCCCTGGGTGGAAAGTTCTACTCGGTCAACGGGCCACGGTCAGATTCCCTGACGACCCTCAGCTTCTCTTACAACGACGACGATCCTGATGAGGAGCCGCGCCTGGAGATGGTCACCTTCGACGCGCCTACACCCGAGATCGAGAGTGACGCGCTGCAGGTCTGCACCTTGTGCTGCCTCCTCGAGTCCGCCCAGGAGGAGGAGCTCTACCTGGTCTGCGTCTTCTACCTCGGCTGCAGCTTCGAACGCGTCGAGGAGGTCGGCGCCTACAGGATGGACTTCGCCAGGCATGAGTGGTGCAGGGTGACCGACATTGGCGACAGGGCGTTCCTTGTCGGTCCTGCTCCCTTTGCAGCCTCGTGCCCTGCCGCGGAGCACGGCCTCAAGAGCGGGTGCGTCTACTTTGCCGACGACCTGCTTGGAGACAGCAACGATTACCACGTCTTTGATCTCAAGGAAGGCACGCGTGAGGTCGCTGGACCAGCACAGGGTGTCCCCGTTCTTTCCCGCAAACCGTTTTGGCTGGTTCCAGTCAGGTCTTGATGAAGAAGCTCTTTCCATTCGGTGTCACGTGAAAGACGAGCCTGTGCTTTTGTGGTTCTTTATCTATCTTTACTGAAAATTACTACTAGATTATGCTTATTACTAGCAGTAGTACTTGTTCGTGTAAAACGTACAATGCTACTAGTGTTTATTAAAGTCTGGGCGATGAAACTATTTATTATATACTTTGGCGTGATTGAGTATATTTGTCTGTTGCTAAATAGTAGAACTGTCGAATATATGCTTATTACTTCGGTGTCATGTGAAAGAGTTCGTGCTTCTACGGTTCTTTACTGAAAATTTAGTTTGTGGGCATTACTACCGGCAGTAGTTTGTAAGAAGAACAGTTTGCGCTTTTGTACTTTTTTTTCTGAAATTTAGTTTATGCGCTATTACTACTAGGAGTACTAGTTTGTAAGAGCTAATAGTAGGCTTGTAAAAGTCTGAAAACATTCTAAATTTAGGGAGATTAAAGCTCTAACTAACATGAGCCATACCTCTTGTTATTACTGCTACTAATGCAAAGCACTACATCTACTTCTCACATCATTATGCACAAGAAAGCTAATCCTGTGCAACCAATAGCAGACCAAACTTGAAAAACCGCTCGATCGGCTTGCTGATTTTTTCTTTTTTACCCAGTTCAGTCAGATTTTAAATTTTGAACCGTTTATAAAATGGTTCAAAGCCGGTTTCCGTGGCATGTTTGATAATTTGTTTGTCAACCTTGACCTTGAGTGGATTGTTTTGCTGTTTTTGCAAGCGCGAGAAGCTGGACCTTTAATTTCGCAGCAAACGAAAAGGCCAGGGGGCAAACTAGAATACTCCAGTGGGCCTCGACACCACTCCACAACGGAGTCCACCAGTCCACCGTCGAACGCCCACACGCCCGAACCCGCAGGTTCTCTAATCCTGAATGCTCGACCGATTCCGTTTCTTGAAGGCGACGCAGCCAAGTGGTTCTACTATCGTGATAGTTTATGCTTTCTGATGAACGTGTGATCTGTTGATTCATTATTAGAATTTGTAAATTCTTCTAGTGATGTTCTTCTAGTGTTTTGCTTTGTACTAAACTTTGCTTACTAAACGTCTTCTAATAAAAAATTTTATGTGCTATGACTACTAATAGTATTTCTAATACTATTTATAGTAAAATCAAATTCAACATCTTAAATGAGACAGAGGAAGTATGCTAACAGGAAACAAGTGGATCAAAAGTAAGAAAAAAAAACATTGAAGAAACGTTTAAATCAGAGTGACCTGAAACTCAATAAAATTTTATGTGTTATTTGTCTTCTAAATTTATAATTAGCAAAAAAATATTTTTAAAAATAAAAGTAACAAGGGTCTGCCGGACCGACACGGCCCTCATGGGCTATGCGGGTCGTCAACCAGGCTGCATGGGTCTACGATTATCGTGCCAGCCCACAGGTTCGGTGCCAAGGCCTGTGTACGGTTCTATTCAAACCGTGCCCGGTCGTGCTCGGGCCGGGTCAAAAAAATAACGTGCTTCGCGTTTGGCCCGACCAATGATCAGCTATACTCTCCACTCCCAAAACGAGGATTCGTCCCCCTAAATTTATTTTTCCATTCATCACATGTTTTAATGGACTATTAACCGTTAAGTAAAGATCCGGCTAAGATGTTGCCGTTTTGCAAATAGCACCCTCCACATAAAAGGACACTTATTTTGCATAAGCCGCCCTAGCGGTATGTTTGGTTTGTGACCTACGCTTACCGTACCAAATTTTGGTAATACCAAAACACCGGTAAAATTCGTTGGTAATCGAATGTTTGGATTGTGTCTTTACCAACATTACTAAATTTATTAGTATGACAAGTGGGCTCCATGTGTCATAATATTTTATTTTCACAGAACATATGCAAGTAAGATCTTGTTTCGTAGATTAAATTCCAAGAAGTTTAGTGGTGCAAACAAAATTTAATTTAGATTAATGGTTTTATGAGATATGTTTGTTTAAAGTTTGTTGATCTAATAGTCTTGGTTTCCGGGTAGCTTATGAGCTGCTGCCACCTCATCGCTTTCTTTGGTGGCTTGCCAAAGTTTTGCGGGCGAGTAATTTCAGCGCCCTCAAGTGGCCTGCACATGTATGTATGCCGTGCGTTGGCTTGCCAAATTTTTGCCAGCCACATCAAATATTGGCTCCAAACCAAACGGCAGGCAAAGTTTGTGGGCTTACCGATATTTGGAAAGACAAACAATGGTAAGCAACCAAACAGGCCCTAGATGTTTTTTGTATGCATGATAATTGAATTTGTTGTATTGTGTAGCTAGTTAATAAATATAGACCAAATTTACATTCTATTATATATCATGTAAAAGCTGAAACACATGAGCCACCCAAAACACATGAACCGCTAAATAAAGACATAACCCTTTTATGTGGAGGGCGCGCGCTATTTGCAAAAGATCAGGACCCTTGTACGAAACTTTAAAGTTCAGCACGCCATGTTGACCAGCTTAGGGGTTAATAGTCCATCAGAACATGTGATGAAAAAAATTAAAGTTTAGGGTGTGAATCATCATTTTAAGAGTAGAGGGACCTACAATTTTCTTCTTTTGTTTGTTTAATCGCTTTCTATTACACCTTCATCTCTATGTCTGTCCTTCTCATTTTCTACGTACATGTTTTATTCTCGTTTTGTTAATCTCCGTGCCCAAAGCTAGAACCAAGGGAATAGTTAGGGTTTGACTTCAAATTTCACTTTTGATCAAAATTTTTTGTTAGAGCTCAGAACCAATCCACAATTTTGTACAGTGTGGTTATCATTAAATGTGTGTAGGTTTCTTTAGGCAGCACAAATTTGATCGGATTAAACTCAAAAATTGATATTTGAGTAATTTTCAAACGGAAAAAGTTCAGTTTACTCCCTCAAGTATAAGTGAAGTCTAGATAACCCCTGAATTATTTTTTGGTTCAGTTTACTCTCAAACTTATATCAGTTGATTTAATCTACCCCTACTATAACTTACCTTTTTTGTTCTCCGCACACAAGTTGAATTTTGATTTACAATTTTGTGGAGTTATAGTGGACATCATAATTTATATATAT
>LFJQ01000565.1:0-21593 GCA_001182835.1 Oropetium thomaeum
GATGACGCATCATTCTTTTTGTTTTCTTTTGATTCGTTTTTTGTCACCTAACATATCCGGTAAAATAGATCACGCGGGGCGGCGTTGCATATGCAGGCCAGATAGATGAGAACGATGCATGAAAAGCTGCCAGACTGTAACTCCATATTCAGAGGTTCACGTTTCAGTTGTGAACCGCGTCATGTTTGAAGATCAATTTGAGCTCCCTCTAGCTCGGAACTGCAGCTCATTGGACATAATTCAGAATAAGCTCCTTAGAGCTCATTGTACATTATATTGTCTGTGTGAAGTTTCGACATCTGAATCCTGGATGAATGATCAATTCTCCGAGCTCTGGTTCCGCAGCACAGCTGCATCTAATCAGCGTACGTCCGCTTGATCTGATTTGCTTCCAAATGTCAAAGTGGGTGACATTTTTTTTTCTTTTTTTGCGAAGTTAAAGTGTGTGACATTCTTGTGTGCCCTACATATATCACGCTTAAGTAGTACTGGTAGGACCAGAAGAATTTTGTGGATGGGCGCATGGGCCCCCGCAAGCGCACGTTCTGATGCTGCTATAATATGTCTTACCATGGAGTAAGCTCAATCCAAAAGAATTTCTTCCTGTATTATTATACGTTTTCAGGCAATTAGGAGGAAAAAGGCTTCTTGATTTTATCATCAAGTTGTGTTATCAACATCGAAAATGAAATCCCATTTTTCTCTTATAATTTTGTACTTGTCTCATGCATGTTCTGCAAGCCTGTAGAGAAGCTCACTCCGAAGGAACGGGAGCAATATGTTCATCGCAATGGGTAGATTTTAAATATCACAAATTGATATGTGAAATTTTGAAAGGGTTCATAAATCATGCACTTTTTTTGCAAGTATATACTATGAAATTAATATGTTGAGGCGACAGAGAGCATGGGTTCAAAATTTGTGGGTCCTGAAGAAAATGCATCTAAATTTTTGTGGACCTCCTGGAGAAGTTTGTTTTAATCTTATCATACAAAGAAACAGAGTTACAATTTAATAGAAAATTGATTTAGAATTCAGAATACAAATTTAATCCTGTCAGCCCAATTCGTGCATCTATTGAAAGCATGGTGTGGTATGATTCTTAATCTAGCAAGACAAGATTTTTTTTTTTTTTGAAAGAACATCTAACAAGAAAAGATAAAAGGCTACAATTTTGTAAGGATAATATTTTATCATTACACTAGAAGGCCCAATTCGTACCTTATATAGGTAGCCTACTGCACCTGGGCCGTTTTATATGAACTGCTTAGTACGGCCCATGTAATGGATATGGGTCAGACCTAAATAGTATAGCCCTCGTTGCGTATTTCTTACCTTTAATTTTTAAAATTTCATTGAACACACTCTCTCGGAGCTTGTGATAAAGTGCTTTGTCTATTATTCGGAGACTTAACGTAACGGTTCTGTTCTTTTTCATATTTTATTACAATGCTCTTCATTTGCAAAAGAAAAAAAAATTCTAACTTCAAGATAAACTAAATTTGATTATCAACAACTGTTTATAAAAGGATAGTATTATATTACGATTCTACTATCTACTTACAATCGTCTTTTTATTATTGTTAATACTTTGTAATACAAAACGTTATAAAAACAAAGGTAGTAAAGGTACAGAAAGAAAAGAGTGTCATTTTGTTTCAGCTGGTGGGAGGAGATCACATAACGGGCCCTTTTGATATATTTCCACATGGGTCGTGACATCCATGACGGGATGACGCAACCACTCCGGACACCCACAGTCCACTGGACGCGAATGCGATAAGATAAACAAAGTGCATAGCAAGGAAAAAGGGGGTACTGCCTGACGTGGTGTCCGGAGATTGGGCAACCAACCCGACAAAAGCACAAGAGACTCCATACATGAATCACATGTTCCTGTCGTTCCTCCAGGAAAAAGGGTCAACAAAAATCAATCCAGTGAGGCCGGTCCTTCTAGAAGGCCGCCGCACGAAGTGACCGGAGAACGACTCAGGTACACACAGGAGGAACTGAATTGTATGCTCTGAAGTCTGAAGTTCGATCCCTCAAAAAACAAAAGTCTGAAGTTCGAAACAATGTCGCAGGGCCGCAGAGGCAATCAGGCAAGGCAAGGATTGATAACTGGCAGGTGGTACCAAAAAGACACCATCTCCCTAGTCTCCACGGCACGCAAGCAAAGATCACCACACAGGCAAGGCAAGGGTCCGTTTCGATCGCCAAGAAACCGTGGATACTACTCCGTGCGTCAGAAAAGGGTCCGTTTGATGCCGATCCGCTCCTCTTTTTCTTCAAGTATAGCCACCGGCTATAATATGTAATATCAATTGGAAGAACGCTGAGGCCGGTGCGTTTCGTCGTGATCGCCGGGACCGATGCTCAGCTCAGCATAGGACCAAACGCACGGGCGGCGCGCGAGCTGGGAGAGCCGTGCAGCGCGCGATTGAGTCCATAGTTCCACTTGTTTCAATTCAATGACGAGGCCCGCCATCTCTGACAGTACAGTAATATTGTCACTTGAGCTTGATAGTACTAGAGGTGACGTCTTGGCGCTAACAGTATGTCCCAGTGCTACTGGATCACAAGGAATCAATTGACCATGCTCAATTTGCACCTAATAATACTAAGAAATTATTTGCTTGTATAACGAAATAACCTGTGAGTAGTAACTACCACGTGGTTGATGTAGCAAACACATCAAGGAGGCCGTTTGTAGTCGGTGGGTCTATCGTGTGTTCAAATGGAAAACGACGGACGGTTATCCACGTAATGATAATTTCAGACCAAACTTGTTCCGTCAAATAGTCAGTTAAGACTCGACATCGATGGGGCATACTATTATAGTTTTATTTAATTTGGAGCCGGAACTTGGAGCAGGTGATGAACAGAAGAAGCTCTGCATAATAACAACTACTAGTACCTGGGCCCTGGGGGTACTCCCGTACTAGAAAACAAGTAGTAAAGAAGAAACATGATAAAAATATCAAGTCCAGTGAAAGCAGTTCGCTGTCACTTGTCTTTCGAGACAACACAAGGACCAGACGATCATGGTAACATTCGCCATTGTTATCTAATCGAGCTTATCAGTTACCACTAATAGCCAGTGCACATGGGAGAAAATTTCGCCATCTGGTCCCATTTCATGATAGCAACGCCTATTGAAACGTGGAGACTGAAAACGGATAGGAACCCATCACCACAGCGACAGGTGAACAGCGAAAGCGCCGGAATCATCGCCTCCGGGGCGGCGAACTTGACTGAACCACAGAATGAACAACGCGCGCCCCGGGCCTACGAATTCACCCCCAAATCTTTGACGTAGAACGTGAGCGCCGAGCGCGTGAAGCTTTCGTCGCCAAAACAAAGCAGCGCAAACTCTGGCCAGAGTGGAGACGTCGTTTATGCTTCGCACACTTAACAATTTCTGCATGTAATTTGATGGGTCCGATTGAGATATTAGTACCAAGTTGCAAATATTTGAGCACATGGTCTCTACTGTCTACTTGACGAGGACCTCCGCGATTTAAATAAGCCGTTTTGGAGAGTGGCCGGCAGTCCGAACACGATGGTAGCCTTCTAGAAGCAGGGCAAAGCACCTCCAGTTATTCAGTGACTCTCATCGGTGAGAGTGCGCCGAACTGGAACTGGAAGGCGGCGCGAGCGAGGCCAAACCGCGCCAGTTCACTCGATGTACCAGGACAATCATCTCGCTCCGCCGCCGCCGGGTTTATAAAAGTCAATAGCCTCTGCACACAACTGTCTGCTTAGCTCAGCCACGCAACTGCAACCTTCACCCAATCAATCGCCCACGGCTTCTTCTTCCGCACCTTCAGTCCCCGGCACGGCACGGCACGCCTCGGCGTTCTATGGCCTACAGCACCTCCTCCCTCCAGCTCCCCACCAAGCACCTCCTCCTCCCCAGGACCCGCCGGCACACGCCCTCCTCCTCCTCCTTGAAGGGCTCGTCGTTCGTGCCGACGGCGGCCAAGATCAACGGCGCCCCGCGCGTGAACGGACACAACGGCGACGGCGTGAACGGGAAGGCGGTCAACGGCCATGGGAACAGGAAGGGCGTGAAGGGGAAGGTGGTGGAGGGTGTGAACGGGCACGGGAACGGGCGGATCCACCTGTCGGTGAGCACGGGCGGCGGGATCGGGGCGGCGCCGGACGGGTCCGGGCTGCGCGTGGCGTACCAGGGCGCGCCCGGCGCGTACAGCGAGTTCGCGGCCAAGACGGCCCTGCCCGGGTGCGAGACCCTCCCGTGCCGCGCGTTCGCGGACGCGCTGGCGGCCGTGGAGCGCGGCGCCGCCGACCGGGCAATCCTCCCCGTGGAGTCCACCATGGAGGGCACCGCGCTGCGGAACTACGACCTCCTGCTGCGGCACGACCTGGCAGTGGCGCAGGAGGTGAACCTGTTCGTGCACTACTGCCTGCTCGCCATGCCCGGGGTGCGCGCCGCGCAGGTCCGCCGCGTCATCAGCCACCCGATGGCGCTGGCGCACTGCGGCCGCGCGCTGGCGCGGCTCGGCGTGGACCGCGAGCCCGTGGAGGACACGGCGGGCGCGCTGGAGATGCTGCGGTCGAACCGGATGCTCGACACTGCCGCCATCGCCAGCCCGCGTGCCGCCGACCTCTACGGCCTCGACGTGCTCGCGCACGGCCTGCAGGACGAGTCCTGGAACGTCACCCGCTTCCTTCTGCTCTCCATGCCGTCTGCCGTCGCGACGCCGCCGCTGCCCGTGGACGCCGACGCCAAGACCAGCATGGTTGTCGCGCACCGGGGCGGATCCATGATGGTGGTGCTCAAGGTGCTGTCCGCCTTCTCCTCCCGCAACATCAACCTCACCAAGCTGGAGGTCATCAACAACGAGGCCGAGGAGGCCGGCGGCGCGCGCCCCCCGGTGATGATCCTCGACACGAGCGCCCGGGGCGCGCCGACGCTACGCGCGTTCCCGCACGTCCTCTACGTGGACTGCGAGGGCGCCGCGCACAACCCCCGAGTCCGCGAGGCCATCCAGGAGATCGAGAAGTTCGCCGTGTTCGTGCGCGTGCTCGGATGCTACGCCGCCGACTCCACCGTATACGACCTGCAATGACCGTTTCCTAGCTATTCTAGCATTCAGGAATCGGGGTTCACAGTCAGAGTAGCTGCTTGCTGCTCCTTGCTTTTTTTTTTTTTCCTGTAAAGAGATGGTCGTCTTTTTCTGTAGATGTGTGTGCATAGGTTTTTAAGCTGCTTGTAGCGGCGGCATCAGAAAGCCGGATTACTGTAAACTTCGGTTTGTTATATCGATCCTGCTACAATCTTTCAGTTCTGTATTATCCTCTGTCAGACATCCAGCATCCGTCTTGTAAATTTCAGTTGTGACAGTTGGACTCTAATAATCGAACAATGCCCCCCTCCCCCCCTGGCTAACTACTACTGCTGCTGCTGCTGCTACTACTACATCTCTGTCTTTGTTTTTAATCCTTCTGCAATCCATCAGTACTGCAGAGCAACCAGACACTGAATCTGCAACCGAACCATTCGTTCCAGTTTTCTGGGCCTTTAGAGTTCACACTAATCTGCAACTCTAAGAATTCATGTGGGGCTCGTGCTGTCTGTGCACTGATTAGCGAAGCTTTTGTGCGCTTCACTGATGGAACAGCTCCATACTGTCGGGAGATGTAAAAAAAAATAAAAAAATGGTTGGTTCCTCCTTTGCAAGAAAAGAAAAAAAAAGGACGTGTGGTTCTGGCGCACCAGCACCAACCGAACCGTCGCACATATGTAACACGACGACAGAACGGATGACGTGATGCCATGAGGAAACGTCGCTGTTGCAGCGTTGCTGCTGATAAGCGAGCCCTCTGATCCCAATCAACCAGCTCCGCCTGTCGGTAACAAACCAAGTGAGACGGAGAGACGATTCTCGTATCGAACCAGCGAATCTTCCACAGATTCGGTGGAGCGGAGCAAGCCACGATCGAGTTCGTCCCAGGTCCCAATCTCGCCGACCTCTGCACGCTATACATGTGCACTGTGTTTTCGGAGACTGAAAGACTGAACGAACTCCAAACACTGGTATGCACTAGTACTACTAGTAATGAATGGTATGTAGTGACCAAGATCGCTTCGTGGGCGCGCCACCTCCACTCCACAGGGCTTGGACGATGGGAGAAGAGCAAATGCATACTGCACGTCTGTACCTGCACCAAACCCTCGGCTCTTCGTGGTCACCGTTCTCACAGCACCAGCATTTTTCATCCACCGAAATATCTTGGCCACCATCATCATGCTGGGACTGGGGAGGAGGACACAAACGGCCCTCGTTAATGTTCACGGCAAACGCATGCTGGATCTCCTGTGCAAGTGTGCAGCGCATTGTCCTCCTCGTCTGGGTTCGTCGCCCCGGATCACTTGGCGGTTTCTTGTTCACCATCACAGCGCAGCGCGCGGGACCAGATCGTCCGGTGCTCGATGCAACAGAAACAGAATCACACGCGCCCAGCCAATAAACAGCGCGCGTGGTACTGTACGTTCGTTTTCATGGCTGTCCCTTTTTTATCTCTCTCTCGTGGGATGAGAAGGAGGCGTTTGCAATAATGGACGCACATGCGCATGCCTCCCGTCCACCTGATTGGCCAGACCGTTGGTTGGGCACTCTCTCCATACCCTTTTATTTTGTTTACAGTTTTTTAATATAAAGATTAATAAAAAATAAGATAGTTGCATAAAAAATAAAAAAAGATAGAGATGTATTGTAAAGAGGAAAAAAATAAATTGAAAAGTAAGAATCACAAAAAAAGAGATAACTAGAGGATCTAGAATCATAAGTAAATGTGAACGGAGAGAGTATCGGAAAATTAAGAAGAATATTAGTATAAAGCCTCTCCTTCACGGCTACTTAGTACAGTAATAAAAAGTACTAGTACTAACAAATTACTAAAAGAGAGTCAGTAGTATTGTAAACTTCTTCGGAATGTTCCAGCTGCGCGAGTGTGCAGTGCACCCTGATGCGAAGCAAGCAAGCAGACTCATCAATGCCGCTCCTGTTAGGAATTTGATGTCAAAGTTCTGTACTACAGTATTAGCTTGTCAAAAGATGGGAGCGCCGGCGCGATTACAGCGGGCTGACAGTTACTTCCTGTGGGCCGAATAAAGTTCGATTATTTCAGGGTTGATGGCAATTCCTTCGTGGGCCAGTTTTATAGTGAAAACACAAACTTGTTTCTTCTTCTTTTTTTTCTACAAATGCAAAAAGTAAACCTCTTCGGTCTTGAAATTCAGAATCATGTGGCAAGTTTAGCAAAACAGGCATGCTCAAGAAAAAGGTTTCAGTGGCAGTTCTACCGAGATCTCTAGTGCATTTAGATCCCGATATGCAGTAGACTTAAGAAGTGCCCAGGCTGGCTGCTATGCACCGACCGAGCTCACCGTGCCTCACTGCTTGCATTGCATATGGCTGATCCGGTCCGGCCGGGCCAAACGTAAGCCGCCCATGCCGATCCGACGCGCCACCGTGAGCTGACACGGGCCTGCCTGTGTTTTTGTAGCAGTTGGTGGGCCCACTGCCATAGGACTACAGATGATTGATGATGCTCATGGGCCAATCAATAGGACAGGTGAGTTTCGGCCACAGATGGGTCGGTCAAGTTCAAAGCAAAATGGACTGTTAGCGTGCGAAAGGTTCGAAGCTGTGGAGTTTGTGCATGAGAACCATCAGTTCTAGCATTGATGTGCACACGCTATGGCTCGCATCTAGATTAATTAACAGCCAGGTTAGATTGGTAGACGTTTGAGGTTCTTTGCACCACTGAGGTTTTTTGTAAATTTTTTGCTCCCATAACCCCTCGAATATGATGGAGAGAGTTCTCAAAAAAAAAAAAAAAAAATCTCCATAACATCAACTCTAGTCGTAGGACCTTTACTCCCTTCATTTTTAAATAGTACTTCAGTTCATTTGTAAAATCAATTTATTGTACTAATGATAATAATTTTAAAATGGATGAACGTACTCTTTTTGTCTTACCATACATTGTCCAATGCAACCTTCCTTTATGGAGGAACCACCACACACGATTTTTTCTTTTTTGTCAACGTTATATAGTACTACTTGAAATTGAACACAAAGCAGCTCTCGACTCATAGGTTGACATTTGAAATGGAACTTCATGCATGCTACTTAAAAAACTCATAGGTTGACATTTGAAGCTTGGTCAACCAGCTAGCAACCTGTTTGTGCTAATTAATTAAATAGCTTCCGGCCGGTGGGAAGTCGTGGGGAAGATAATGTATAATGCTAATGTCAAACCTTTATATGTGTGCAAACTAATTAAGCTTGTGTCTGCTCATTCCATGCGACCATGCCAATGTACAATGCACAACCTAACGCCTTCAGTTTAATTAGTTCGATAGCTCATATGACAGCTAATATTATGTCATTCAAGAAAATTTGTCGGGTTTAACTTCTGCTCTCGTGCATGACAGCTAATAATGGACAATCGCGTCTGTATACCTAGTACAACGACAATTAATCAGGAAGGCAGCCAAATGATAAATATTTGAAGCATACAGATGCAGTGTGTGTATCGTAGCACATCAGCTGGGTGACAAGTCGTAAGCAGACACGCTACTAGTTTGCAAGGTACACGTATGGTATAATAGTACATTGTCTCTGTACTACGATGCATTCTATCTTCGCATAAACAAGTACGCGATCGATACATTTTATAAGTAACAAGCCGGAGAGGAATTCTAAGGCAAAGAAAAAAACAGTGATGTAAATTGTGCGCAACTCGACTGCTTTCGTCTCTAGAGAGAAGCCCTAGACTGTGACTTGAATCAAAAGATAGGTTCCACAGTGCCAAAGTGAGCCAACTATGAGAAGAGGGGGATCAAACTCTGTTGAACCATTATCTACTCCTCACTGAATCTCTAACACAGTGCCATTTGTCAAAACCCAGTTTATATGCACATATCTATGGACCTTTAGCATCTTGAAATATACGTCTTCATATTCTAATGTCAACGAGACATACATAACTAGTATCTACCTATAGCTCCGTTGAAAAGTGTACAGATATTTATTTAGTTTAACTAACTACTCCCTCGGACCCAAAATATAAATCTATCTGGACACTTGCCTTGGCCAATAATATAGTTAGTGTAATATATCCCTTTGAGTTAAGAGTGATAAATATGAAAGTATTATCATAACTATTAATTTATTATTGAATAGCAAAGTTTAAAAAGAAGATTTAAGCAATCCCAAATAGACTTATTCACTAATAAAATCAACAGTTAAAAACTAGAGGGAGTATATTTGAGATTAGAATGGAGCAATATTTATCGTTTAGTTTTCTTACGTCAACAATGGGAGTATGTTGCCATTGAATGTGATGGGACCAGAATCGGTCATTGATGAATTATACTCCTTCCTTCCACATACATACTTGACACCATTGTCTTTTAGCATTATCTTTAGCAAAAATTCTCTTTGTCAGTTGACTCCAATTGTAGAAGATTTTAGTTGGCGTCTTTAAGGGTGCTTGGATGGCGGGGGAGGATTTGATGCTGCTGCTGCAGGACTTAGAAAGGGCTTGCGGGATGTAGGCCAGCTAGAAGAAGGTAGTGGTGGGAGAGACGGTGGTAGCGCCGCCTCACGGGCAGTGGGAGATGGTAGTTGGGCCCAGCCAGGGCTAGGGAGCGCACGCAGACGAGTTAGCATGGCGGGGGCAGAGCAGGAGATGAGGGAGAATTCATGAGAGTGCATATGGTTGAAGACATCAAATGGCTGTTGGATGGAAATCATGTGGTCTAGATTGTTAAGTGGACCAACATTTCAATTTTTAGCTGATTGATCATTTAGCCGCTAGCTATCTTTAATCATTCATTTTATTCAAAAATTAGTTTAAAAATGTAAAACTTGAAGTTGTGTTTTGTATATTTAGTGATAAAAAATATAATAAAATATATAATATTTACCATACTATTAAGATGAATGGTCTAAAAGTCAACAGTGTTAAATATTGCGGAAGGAAAAAAATAGTATGTTGTGAGCGAACTATATTACTCTGCTGAGCTGTTAGCCTGGTTTCATACTCAACTGAATTCATTAATGACTGATTCGTTCCAACACAAAACGTAATTCAGGGCGCAAGCATGTATGAAAAATAATGTCCAGATGCTAAGAGTTGGCTATCATATAGTACAATGACACATGTTGGATAAATTAAAATAAAAATGTTATGTGATGGTGGTCTGACAGCTTATCATTGGCTAATCCTGCAAGTGATTATGCTTGGTTAAGTTCGGATGTCATGTGTCTACATCGCGGCTGGTTTTAATCAATCAAATTGGGCGCTTTAACCATTCAGCCATGGATGCTTAACAGGGATCATCGTACATCGTAAATAACCAATTTTCATATAGAAAGACATATCATAGAAAAATGAAATCAAAATATTCGGAGATGGCAAATATTCGGAGATGACTATGAAAACACCTCTCTAGATCCTCGAATTGAAAGAGAGATTGAGAGGGATCAAGAATCCTAATTCTCGCTATTTGGAATGGATCCAATTCTATTGAGCATTTTCAATGGGCTGCCAGGAGTTGTCAGAATCACTCTTGTGTATAACCCTTATTAATTTTTCAAGTTTGATGTTCTGCAGTCCATCTCTATCTACTTGGAGCTAGCTAGCTACTATCTAGTTCTGATATATATACTTTTCTTTTGAGGAAGATAATTAATGATACTTTTCTGATAAATAATGCATTTGCCTACGTATTGGCTTCTTAATTAAGTAACAACGCTTATATATTATGCCAAATGAACATAGTTAACTGGATTCGCTGCATCTTTTGTAGATCATCTGCATCCGTTATGGAGAATGAGCTACAGGAGGCCATGATTGCATGCAAGCCCAGATGGCAAGGATTCCGTATTCCATTGCGTTGCACGTTGTATATATCTTCCATATGATTCCCCATGAGTATATGGAGATATATAGTACGTCCCCTTGGTTGTGAAAATTAAGATGTCCCTTTTAAGCTTTTTTTTTTAAAAAATTTTGCTAAGAGATCCCTTTTAGCTGCATGTAGTAGTACTTGGATCGAACATATAGATATATCATATCGTAAGCTGGTGCACTCATCATCTCTCTCTCTCTTCATGATCGAGTGTCGTCATGCATAGTGGCGTACGGCTACTATGCTACGGCTATTTCAAATGTCCGAAAACTGTGGAAAAAATTTTGGCAGACGCATGCCGTACGCTGTAGTGACTGGGGGTTTGGAAGAAGTACTAGAGCTCTAATTAAACTACTAGGAACGACGACATATAATAGACGTTGTGTCCCTAGTTTAACTAGCTCTCTCATCAAGTCAATGAATGTTCATTGGCTGTGAGGACAGGTGTCATACGTACGGTCACATGAGCGTGCTTGGCCTTGCAACCTCGTCTATAGACAGTCCCTAATTTGCGCGCGTTCCATCCGACTACGTATATATATATATATATAAGAACAATCTTCGGTTCGACGATAATTCCGCCAAATTCAACCCAATTTATTAAAAATGTCAATGGACTTACTATATTAGCATGCATGGTCAGAAACACATATCGAAGCTTCTAATTAATCGTCCTCTGGAACAAGAATTTTGTAGTAGTGTGCCTCTGAACTTGCTCGTTGCACTTCAGAAGAGCCGGGATAAAGGATTTTTAGATTCAGGTCAATATAGAGATCTGTAACTTGATCCCTTTTGTGTAGTACTGTCCCTTTTTATCCCTTTGGGGTTGTTGAACAGAGAGATGCGTTTCAGCACCTCAAAAGACCAATAGTACCAAGACCTCCATCACAATATTCTCTTCAAAGATCCATCGATCGAGTTGCCGCGGTTATAACTTTTTATGTGCATCATAAGCCAGCGTTTGATGATCTCCTTGATCGTCACTGGTAATAATTAGCTTAATAATGTTCTATTTTACAAATGTGTGAGCATGGAATAAGAGCAACATGAACATCAATAATCAGAAAAGGTGAAAGCGTGGATTTAACAACGGAAACCTTACGTATGATATAACATCTGCTAGATTCAGTTTCAGACTACAGATCTCTCTGTGCAGATCTACTATGTAGATTAATGTTCCTCGTTATTATATGTGCTTATACGTGATCAGATTTGAATAAATACAGTCACACAAATATGCTTATTTTTCAGTTCGGTCCCAATACTTCCAGTGGACACCAAGCTAGATGACTGTAAATAACCCACATCTGGCCTGATCATATAAAACAAATACCAATATATGTGAAACCATCTCCATATGCTAACCTCTAGCTTAAGGCTGCCTTTCCACTGTCACGGCAAGCCAATATGTACGTAGATGAATTATTAAAATCCATAGTTTCATTGAGCAACTAACAAAATGGGGTAGCATGTTAGCTATGACTCTATCTATACTTGCCACTAAGAACTAACCCTTGATGAGCACCTCTCAGAGATTGAAGAGGTGGCTGATCTTGAGATTCGTGGTCACCACCACAAATAGTTACGTTGTTAGATAAGTAAGTTAGTCATCATCCACAAATAGTTGATAGAAAAAAAAGTTAATGGGATTTCCAAGATAATGTGAATTAGCTATAATTAAATTATTGATACTAACCACGTAAATGTGTAAGAACCTAATAGTTTTATACATTTCAACAACTTCTAGCCACTTATTAGAACATGACTGCTTAACAATTTTTATAAAAAATAACAGGTGTGACTAACTATAAAAGTTGTAGTTTGTTGAAACAAAGGCTAAGAATAGTTGTAGTTTTACTGACATTGTTCCAAAATGGTCTCCAAATCATTTTGACTCTCAAGTGCGATGCAAATAACCGCTCATGCGTTTAAATGAACCGAGAATAGAAAAAGTATCTGTAAAAATAAACCAAAGGTTCATTGAGGTGGTTATTTATACTTTGCCCATAGTACGAGGGAGGAAAACGGACTTCTTCCAAACAAAAATAAAAAATTAACATGATGTTGCACTAGCAAACTGAACTTATAGCTCAGCTATAGTTAGGTTTCTTATGGTGAACCAATCTACCTACCTAGTTTTCAAGTCCAAAACTCAACACAAGTATCACATTTACAGTTAATATTATTCCGAAGAACGACGCCAAATCAGTCTTGATCTTTGTTAATGCTCAGAGAGGTAGGGTGTGGTGCCAGTCCAAGACGGCTCTGTGATTATGGGCGTGTTTGGTTTTCGTCTGAGGTGAACCCAGCTCGCATATGACAGCCAGGCTGTGCTCGTCCAGGCTATGTACATGCAAGATGGAGGTGATTGGTTGATTGCTGCTATCGATCCTGGTCTACATGAGAAGACGATTGGATGCCTGGACAGGCAAGCGAACGCTGCAAAAAACTGAAGGCCAAGTGCGTGACGAGCACCGCGCGAGCCAGGCTCGCCAGAAACGGAGTCCGATTTCGTTTCCGTGGAGCCAGGCTCCGCCTCGGTCGGTGCATACGCGGGGACAGGCTCTGTCACTTGTCCAGGCAACCGAACAGGGCTACCCTGCATGCAGCCAGCCAGGCCGAGGCCCCATACAGGAAACCAATCGCACCCTATGTGAATAAGCAATATGCTGAACTAAGGAGGTTTGAGACAAAAAAGCACAAACTGCATGCGGTTAAAATGTGGCCAGCAGCGACTGGTAGGTTTAATATTTGGCGGGCACACGGTCAGCACGCGGCGGTGGAGTCGAAATCACTTGCACCGCGCGCGCGCTGTTGCTTGTGTTCTCACCTGCGCTACGATGCGTGTGGTTGGGGGTATGTGCCGGCGACCCGGACGGCAGCCTGCAGCCTCCACCGCCGACACTGCCGAGAGACAGCGACGCCCACGTAGGAGATACGTCGTCATGCAAGCCCGTCAAACGCCGCCCAACGACGTAATCGAGGACGTCGTTATAACCGGGTTGTGTGATATTTTTGACGCTATCTTTTAGCCTCTATTAGCTTCTTAATTAGCTGTTATCTTAAGAAAAAGGGTCTTACCAATCCACTTTTTAGCATGCTCTTAGCGAATTCAGTTCTGAACTGAACCCTTTTTTTTTATCACGTATACTTCCTCTTAAGTATTTGAGGCCCCTGAAGCGACAGATTAGAGCAAGTTGAACAAGAAGTGAAAGTTTCTTCTTCATTTTACAAAATGTTCCACCTCTCTTAAGTATTTGTTTGTATACATTTATAGGTATATATAATTATAGATATGAATTTATATAACAGAGAAATAAGAAAACTGTACCACCTTGTACAATAGTTAAAAAAAAGAACTAAATTTCAACACAACTGATTAGGCGGCCACGTAATTACAGAAAACACTCAACCATTTTCATATCGGTTCCTGGTGTTTTTCTGCAATGACGTGGTACACATACAATATATTCACCATCTAATAATATGAACACTCCCAAAAAATGTTCACGCTGCAAAAATTTTGTTTCACTTCTTCACACGTATACTACTACTATATACCAGGCCATACCAGCTAGATCGAGTTACCGTGATCCATACGTTGACGGCCGTCACAGTCAAGACGCGGCGCCGGTCAGCGTTGCACAGTGACGAGCAAGCTGGAGTCCTCTTCGCCGTGGGGGGCCGCAACCTTGACGCACGGTGGCGGCGGCGGCACCGCGTCGTCTTCTTTCCCGACGTTCACATCGCCGGTATCGTCGTCGTGTCCGCTACCCACGAGGACGGCAACTCCGGCGAGAACCTGCGCGAGCTCGGCCTGCTTGGTCCAGTCCGTGCGGGCGATCACCACGAGCATGACGGCGACGCAGGCGACCTGCGCGGCGAGGAGGCCGAGCCAGAGTCCCCTGAAGCCCTGTCCGGCCCAGAACGCCAGCGCCACGGCCACAGGCGTGCCGACACCGTAGAACGCGCCGAGGTTGATGCGCGCGCCGTCCTTCGGGCGCGCGCTGCCGCGGAGCACGCCGCAGCCGGCGGTCTGCGGGCAGTTGCCGAGCTCGCACAGCCCGAGGATGGGCAGCACCGACGCGGTGAGCGCGAGGATGGACGCGTCCGTGGTGAACATGCGCGCCCACGCGTCGCGCACGGACGCGGCGAACGCTAAGGAAGCAAGGCCCTGGAGCGCGCTCAGCGCGAGCCCCGCGGCGGCCGCCGCGCGCGCTGCGCCCGGGCGGTTGGCGCCGAGCTCGTTGCTGACGCGCGTCGACACGCCGAAGCTGAGCGACGACGGGAAGATGTAGAGCAGCGAGGTGGTCTGGATGAGCACCCCCATGGACGCGACGGTGGCCTTCGGGTTCGCCAGCAGGCCGCAGAGGAGGATCATGATCTCGTACCACCACCACTCGAGGCACACGCTGGCGCAGCTCTCGACTGCGAGCCGGACGAGCCGCGCCCACCGGGTGACGTCCTTGAACATGCTGTTGTCAGGCAGCGAGAAGCCGCCGGTGGCGCGGTGCGCGCCGGAGACGAAGACGTAGGCGAGCAGGAGGAGCACGAGGTTGAGGTTCGCCAGCGCGGAGGCGAGCGCGACGCCCTCGATGCCGAGCCCGAGGACCGAGACGAGGAGGTGGTTGACGGGGAGGTGGACGGCGACGGTGACCGCGGCGCAGACCGTGATCGGGAGGTTGACGGACTGGGTGCGGAGGTAGATGCGCAGAGGGTGGAGGAACGACTGGAAGAGGAGGTCCGGGAGGCAGAAGAGAATGTAGCGCTGCGCGGCGGCGGAGATGGCCGCGTCCTGCCCGCACAGCAGGAGCAGCGGCTCCATGTGTGACCAGAGGAAAGCAACGGGTAAAGACACGGCGAGCAGGAGGAGCACCATCCGCTGCATGGTGGCGCCGACGAGTGGGAGGTTCTTCGCTCCGAAGGCCTGGCCGCACACCGGCTCCATGCCCATGGCGAGGCCAGACAGGACAGAGTACCCCGTGATGTTGGCGAAACCGATGGCCAGCGACCCGCCGGCGAGGGCGAGCTCGCCGAGCCGGCCGAGAAACAGCATCGATATCATCGGGCGGACGTAGAGGATCAGACCCGTCATGATCATCGGCAATGACAGCCGGAGGATAGACGCCGCCTCCTTCGCCGCGCAGCTCATGGTCAACGACGACGGCTTGTCGGCCAAGACCGGCAGCGGGAGTGACTTGCACGTCGTCGTCGACTTGGGCACAACCACGACCGCGAGGAGGTCCTGGGAGACGACGACCGCGCCATCCTCACCGACGACACCATCTCCGCCGGCTCCCTTAATAGCATTGCACCGGCACGGCAGCAGCCGCTGATGGCCAACGAGACCCTCGCACATGGCGGCGCGCGCACAAAAGCTTTTGGAGGGAAACCAAAGGGGGAGTTCAAAAGCTGGGTAGAGGCTAAATTTATAGGCGGAAATGGATAGGAGGAGTGGATGCAAAAGACAAAAGAGAAACGGAGATTAACAAGGATCCGGAGGGAGCTGGATTATAGTCTCTAGCTAGGCTGGAGAGCACTCGCTCGTCGTGTAGCTGCAAAAGAGAGCGCCGGTCTCCGCCGGCTAAGAACAGCGCACGACGCACGCGCACGAGGCTTTGTTGTATCGCACGGCTTGTAGCTCCAGGACGCTTCGCGAACAAAACGCGCGGCAGCTTAGTTTGGCCGCCCCCGATCGAGTGTCTTTATCCAAGGGGACAAATATCCAGCAGGAAGCAGAGAGGCCAAAAGGATGAGGAGAAACTGAGCAGCTAGGGAGCAGGGGTATTTATACTACACAGGGCGATTGGCCAGATAGCGCACCATGCATGAACGCATAAGCCACACCATAAGAAGGCATTTAATTAGTATCGTGGACTTTTTGCAAAAGAGAGTTGAACATTTCTAATCAAAAAGCAACGTAGGTTAGGGTTCTTGAGTGTCGGATTTAAGAGAGACAGGAGAGGCTGTGTTGCAAAATAATGATGCTGATGATGAAGTCATGCCTGATTTCAATGACAAAATTATCCTAGTTTTTAGTCTAGCCTTTTTGGGGTTTTTAAACATATACTAGACACATACACTTATTACATGTAAAATATTCACTTCTATCCCTCGCAAAAAAAAATACTCACTTCTATGAACACATAATTAAAAACTTAGCATACATGCAGTGTAGTCGCAAGTGCAACAAACATCCGAGCCAAGTCTCAAACCGTAGGATAAAAAGGTTCCACCACACAAGGAACCTAACCACGTAGCTGAACTACACTCAGTTTTGCACCGTCTAATAGTATGGGTTGAAAAGATCAAATTGTTTTCAGGGTTTGATATTGTACGACTAACCTATCCTTTGACCTCATTTGCTGGTTCCTCACTATGTTTCAAATAATATAACATTTTATATCCGCCTCCATTTATTGGTCAAGAAAGAATAGAAAATTAAATAGCTTGCTTGACCTCTTCAAGAGTTGATCTTAAATAGGGAGGGTATTCAGGGGGTGTACTACTGCTTCCCACAATTTTTTTACGTTGTTGACTTTAGCAATATTTTAAATATTTACTCTTATTAAAAGATTATGATAAATATCATATATTTTATTAGAGTTTTTTTATAGACATTGTTTTATTATGATTGTTTTCTCAGTAGAGGTATTTTATATAAATATAACTTATAATTTTTCACATTTAAATTATTTTTAAAACATGATGCTAAAAGTCAACCGTGTCAAATGGAGTACATCAGACATGATGTTATAAAATGAAAGAGAATGACAAACAAACATGATCATCCATGACATATTTAGTTTTAACTTCTTTGAAATAAAAAAGAAGTATTTAATTTGAATGTCAATGAAACATAGTTTATAACATTTGAAATAGATGGGGCCGGGAATAGGAAAAAAATCATTAAATCAGTTCATTTCAATAGTTCAAAATGTTTCATACATGATAGGCATCAATACCAAGGGGTGATCGTCTAATATATTCATTTAGACAAATTTTGATGGGCGTTTATGAAACATTTATAGTCTTGAAATGTTATAACTCAGGCGTTGCCTATCAAGTAGCTTTTGAAGTAGTCACGCATCTTTCCCTGTCACAGGGTTTCTGAGTGAGTGGTCAATGCATATTAGCTTCAACATGCTCCTGCATTGATTTCTGCTATTGTTTCACCAGTATATCAATCTCCATATATAAATAATGGTACAGATTATTTTCTGCAACGCTGCAGATATTTAGAAGATATAATATACATCATATATCTAAAAATGTAAGCACTTCTGGCTTGGCCAAAGTCAAAACTACTCACCTCTAAAATTAACTGAGTTTTAGTAAAAAAATAATTATGTATATATATTGATAGTTGGTGGTTACATAGTAAATTATATTATTTTTTTCTATTTAAACTAAATTAATTTAAAGATATTAAAGCTTAAATTGATGAGGTTTGACTTTGACCAAAGCTAAAAATGCTTACATTTTTTAATGGAGGAAGTATATGTATGTCAATACGATTTCCTCTCCGGGATGATCTGTAAACTCCTCGAATTTTATTCTGATTACTAACTTAGCGTGGGATAAGGATAGTCAACTAATATTTTTTGCACGCTAGATTGTAACGTCTGGCTAATAGTCAACAGGTTCTAACAAATAGGAGATCGATGTCAACAGTGGGCATCTCGGCCAAAGTGATGAGAGCTGAAGTCCTTTTGAGGAACATTCAAGCTAGCTACATACTGAAAATCCTGCTGTAGAAACTGAGTTTCAAAGCAATATACAGGTCCTGCGCTCATAAATAAGAGTTACCATCTGAAAACTATTTATTAACAATCTAAGGAAATTGTCAATTATTTCTTTGATCACAAGGTGAAGAAAGTCAGCTAAACTTATTTTGTAACATCGTCTTAGTAATCATACGATGCCGTACACATATATGTAGGACCACTACGAGTAAACTGTTGGCTGACCAGAGATTAATGTATGACATGTCATTATTCGGGGGAAAAAAAGAGATTAATATGCACGGCATGTCTCTTGCAAAGATACATGGCTACTACGTCATCACCAACCGCGCTAGAAAAACTAATGCAGATATAAATGGTAATGCATACCTGTCTTTGCATCAACAAGTGTGTGAGTGAGAGCAGCTGCGCGCTTTGCAAGTTTCTAGACGATTGAGAACACGCAGTTAACGCCTGAACGCCCGGCATTGACCTGCTTGCTGATCTGAGACAATTTCGTTCCTCCAGTCCCAACCTAATAATCTGACCGGTCGCGACAGTTTGGCTAGTCTTCTTCTTTCTAGCCTTAAGATTTTGCCAAAACCTAGCTAGCGGCCAGGAGCTCTCACCTGGTTGTCTACAACCGCCACGACGACTCGACCAAACGAGCTGAAGCTTTCGCGCCCTTTTGACCGTTCCAAGCTCTCTCTCTCTCTCCAATTCGTGCTTCCCCCCAACGAGCTAGAACTAGCAAGTTACTCCTAGCTGCTTATTTCTGAACGGATCTCACTGCTTCGATCGGACTTGGTCAGGTGTGGTGTGCTCGTGCCATGGTCCATGTCCCAACCTAATAATCTGACATGCGAGTCTTCGATAGGCACACTGATCTGGCTGTGTGGCACTGCTGCTGATGCCTACTGATCTTTTCATCTTTGTGCATGTCAACGTTCTAGACGGTGATTTAGTCGTGTTCACCTGGTATGAACAAATGAAGATACTGGATGATCGCTCTTTGTCAAAGAAAGAGATGGCTGGAAATGACAGTATATAGTTGCCTCCTGGGAAGCAAAACCGGAAGAGTCTTATAAGTTTCGTGCATGATGAAATATGAAACATGAATAGTAGCCCAAAGATTTCAGTTTGCAGGCGACTTAGCTCCTGCTTTTTAACTCTGGAGTGTTGTCATGTCTCGCTGGGGGGAAAACTAGACAGTGAGGAAGACCGCCTGTCCTGAAACGTGAAACACATGTTTATTTCACTGTGTGCTATGGAATTGGAAAGCCCATCGTGCAAACACCGAGTGCAATGCCCAGCGTGCTGACGATCTGCTCGCGATGGATGGGCATCGGCATGAGCATGACCATCAGTGGTAGACGGCGTTGGCCGTTGGCACTTGGCACAAAGTGCAGTCTTCTGGTCATCCGGTGACCAGAAGGATACATATAGAGATCCTGTTCACATGTGTAACTCTGAGTTCTCCAAAACTAAATATGGTATGTTACATTACTATATGATGGTACAAATTAGTAAGCCGCCTCTCAGAACCTCCGACTCACTGAGAATATAAAACCACTAATGACATATAAAAATACATCTCTTCTGACTTTAAATTTAATTTTCTTGATAGGGTGCACATGCACTCTATTTTATTTTATTTCCTCTATTCTATGGAGATGAAGTAGACGGGTCTCCTGGATAAGCCTGAACTAGGGGTGAACTATAGATATATTAGGTTCACCTCCGAAACACTTTAATTCAAAAAATAAAGTTTTCACACTTGCTTTCACTTTTGGAAAACTAGTTCTTTTTTGAACTAAAAAGGTTAATTTGGAGTACCCATTAGGTGCACCTTTGACACCCGTAGCCCGAACCAAATCCAGTTAACTTAGCTTACTTATGAAACGATGGAGGATTACTTGTATGTAGCACTTAATCGCTCTTTCAAGTAGTCACCGCTCCTGTAGGGGGGAACCTGGAGAAGTGCTCAACTTTAAGTATGAGAATCAATAGAAATGAAATTGACCCATGTTCAAGCTGACCTTGGAGGATTTGCCTCATCGCAACAACTATCAAAGCACCGCACCACAAAATCAGGGTTTGGATCAAGAAAGAAAGCAACCTGGTACATCAAACCAAAACTTCGTGAAACAAATGTGTATCATAACTCCAGATATAGAGAATGCCGTACAAGTAATGAGAGCAGAAATTTCTTAAGACAGAATTGTGATTTAAATAGTTAGTGAAACTCACAGAATACCGCTCTCTACCAACAGCAACAACCCGATGAAGTGTAGATCTACATGTAATGGCAGAAACACATTATAATAATCCATATTTAGTACACAGGTTTGTCATTTTTAGAGATGAATTAGTAATATGCACACTCCAAAATATAAAATACTATGAAGCAGAACAACAAAAAAACTTTTCACAACAAAATTTCAGCAAACTAAATCCAGATACCATAAGATGTCGATCTACCTCACAAGCATGTTTATGATGTTGATAAGACATAAGATAAAATAAAATTGTGGTTTAGAGGTGCAAAGATAATTATGGATGGGATGCAAGTTATCTTTTTCCTGTTCAGGTTCTCCTAACCAGAATTGCCAAGTCTTCTTCATGCAAGTACTAGTGGTGCCATTTATTTCTTACAAGATAGAAACATAGCAACAATTAAATGGTGCCATTTAGTTCTAACTCCCTCTGTTTTGACAAAAATTCTAGTTCAAAATGAACTAAAGTAGTTTTTAGGATAGAGGGAGTATCTTATTTGATAGTGCAGAATTTTGATGCAAGAAGTCCTCTGAGATTTCGATGCAAGAAGTCCTCTGGGTGCCAGACCACCACAAAGACAAACAACTGTTGCTGCAGTAGAAAACAGCTAACAGACCACCACAAAAGGCACCAGTGAAAAG
>LFJQ01000566.1:0-2500 GCA_001182835.1 Oropetium thomaeum
CCCCAAGGGCCCGTGCCATTGGCTGAGTCTGTCCAACCGATGAGTTGTGGCAGGCTGCCTCGAATCTCCCTTCCCCACGGGCGGCAGGCTGAATCTTTGCAGACGACTTAAATACGCGACGGGGTATTGTAAGTGGCAGAGTGGCCTTGCTGCCACGATCCACTGAGATCCAGCCCCATGTCGCAACGATTCCCCCCCCCCCCCCTCACTCGACAGCACAGAAGGTACGTAGGTTTCCTACCCAACCGCCTCTGGTTTCGACGGACGAGTTCCCTAGTCGAGAGAAAGGCGGACAAGTCCCCTCCCTCGGCATACGAATAGAATACACACAATGCCCACAGTGATTAAGTTGGTGAAAGCTGAGGTGTCCGAAAGCGGCTCGGCGACTTGGTACGTCGGGAAGAGCACGACCCAAGTGACATGATGATCTAAGCGTCCTTACGAAGATATCGGAAGGAACAGAATGATGACGAAGTCAGAGAAGCGTGACACGGTGAGAACCCACTTAAAATGGGGGTCACACTTGGCTGAAACCTCATCTAAATTTGAGGAGCCCACGTCGCGAGCAAACACTGGAGAGAATGGGAAAGTTGTGGTGGAGTCGGCCTGGTGCGGAGGTCCAGAAATGCCCTCGAAAACCCTGGGGCATTTTTCTGGGAAAACCTGCTGAAATCGACGACGAAAGAAAGGAAGGGGAGGGCCACGGAGTCAGAAAAGATTGTCCTGGCGAAAACAACGTCCCAGGCGCCGAGACGCCCAAGAAACACGCGAATCTTGAGGTATTTTCACGAAATACGTAACCCATGCTGAAATCCAGAACTGTGCGCTCAGCAGTCCCAAAAGTCTCCCTTAGTTCTGGGAGGCGTTACGCTCCTGAGGTATATTAGGGGGACGTGGTTGGCTGGATGGACCCTGGCGGATGTTGCCCGTCTCGGTTATGAGCCTTGATACCTCCCCTCGTTCAACGCATCCACGACGTTTTCGCACCTGGGACGGTCCACGCGGCCAATTTTTTGGATCCGTGACCGTCTGGGTAACCGAATCGTGCCCCAAAAGTTCCCAGAAACACGCGAATCTCGAGTTACTTTCGTGAAACACCTAACCAATGCTGAAATCCAAAACTGTGCGCTCTGGGAGGCGTTACGCTCCTAAGGTATATTAGGAGGTATTTCGTACAAAAACCACGCGCGCGCGCGCGCGCACGCGTGACTTGTGACTATTGTGACTAATGTGACTATTGTGACTTGTGACTTTGGACTTTGGCGTGGCGTGGCGTGGCGTCGCGCGGCGCGGCAATAAGCGACAACGGAACAAAGTCGTAAAAGACTGTCCCGCCGAGTACGACATCCCAGGCCCCGAAGTCGCCTAGAATCATGCGAATCCGGAGATGCTTAAATCCAAAACTATGCGCTCAGTAGTCCTGTAAGTCCCCCTTAGTTCTGGGAGGCGTTACGCTCCTCAGGTAAAATAGGGGGAGGTGGTTGGCTGGATGGACCCCAGTGGATGTTTGCCCGATTCGGTTAGGACCCTTGACACCTCCCCTCGTGGTATGGATCCACCATGTTTTGGCTCATGGGACAGTCTACCGAGCCTGGTTTTGACGGGTTCCCCGTGTGCGCAACTGAATCGGGCACGCCGAGGAGCGGGTCAGAAGGGAAGGATTCACGGAGGTCCAGAAAGTGCCCCAAAACGAGTGAAAACATGGGTTTTTGGGGGCAAAACCAGCCGAAAACAACGTCCCAGGCCCTGAGAAGCCCTAATCATCGGGGCACGCCGAGGAGCGGGCCAGAAGGGAAGGATTCACGGAGGTCCAGAAAGTGCCCCAAAACGAGTGAAAACATGGGTTTTTGGGGGCAAAACCAGCCGAAAACAACGTCCCAGGCCCTGAGAAGCCCTAATCATCGGGGCACGCCGAGGAGCGGGCCAGAACGGAAGGATCCACGGAGGTCCAGAAAGTGCCCAAAAACGAGTGAAAACATGGGTTTTTGGGGGCAAAACCAGCCGAAAACAACGTCCCCAGGCCCTGAGAAGCCCCTAACCACGCGAAATATCAAGGCAACGCCGAAATCCAAAACTGTGCGCTCCGCAGTCCTGAAAATCCCTCTTAGTTCTGGGAGGCGTTACGCTCCTAAGGTATATTAGGGGGGCGGGGGGGGGTTGGGGTGGCTGGTTGGATGGACCCCGGCGGATTTGGTTCCGAGCCTTGCTACCTCCCTTCGTGGTACGGATCCATAACGTTTTGGCTCATCGGACAGTTCGGGAGCCTGTACTTTGATGGGTTCCCGTTTGGACAAATCGAATCGGGCATGGACGGTGTGGGTGGGTCGAGATGGACGGATTTGGCTGCGTAGACCACTTTGGCTTCGTAGTAGGGCAAAACGGACGGATTTGGCTGCGTTGTGGGGGCAAAAGATGGACGGTTGTGGCAGCGTGGTGGGTCAGGACGGACGGATCTGGCTGCGGGGCGTTGTGGGTCAGGACGGACGGATTTGGGCGTGAT
>LFJQ01000566.1:7500-15000 GCA_001182835.1 Oropetium thomaeum
TAGGATTTACCATTAGTGCTATTTTTGCAAATACCTACCAGCTGCCACTAATACTCCCTGCATACTAGGAGTCGGCCTTAGAAGGCCTATTGACGGGTAAGTCTTGCTGAGCGTCAGTCGCTCACGGTTTGTTGTTTGTTGTTTTGCAGGTAATAGTGCTGACTGTAGCCAGGGTGGTTGGGAAGAGGAGATGCCCTCGGAGTGGACCTTCGAGTGGGTCCCCGCTTCTCCCTCCCGTGGAGATTAAACACCATCGGGCTGGGGTGTTTGATCGAGGCGCCGAGTGTTAGATTTTTGCTTCCGCTGAAATCCACGTGTTTGTTATCAAACTACGTTTCCGCACTTCTTAAACTTCCGAAATCAGTTGTAATATAACCTGAATTAATGTATCTTCAAATCATTTATGCGAGTGCTTGTTAATTATTGTACTGCAAAGTCACTTGTTTCGGCAAGCGGCCCCCCCGAATGATCCTGGATGAGCAACCGTACGAATTTATCGGACGGGGTTGCGACAGCTGGTATCAGAGCTATTTGGGGGTTAGTACTCTAATTAACGAGGCATGTTTTCAAAAAATTGCGCTACGGTGAGGTACGGTGTAGAACAGCCCTTAGTGGAGGTTAGAGTTAGGAAGGTGGCAAGCTAACTGTGCATTCATGCATTTTACCTCCCTGTAAGTTTATTATTATGTAACGACGCACCAACGAACTACGCGAAGGTACGTGTTACAATTTTTGCAACGACGCCCCATCGAACTACAACGAAGGTACGTAGTCCTGCCGTGGGATAACATTCACGGTCGCTTGGTGTTCGCGTTGCTGGTTCACCCATCTTGCCTGAGATGCTTTTCATGGCCGCTAACGGCAAGGCGTTACTGGTTGCCGCCGGTTGCCATGAGTCGTGACTATCATGGCCATATTGCATACCTGCTCTGTGATGTGTTTTTCTGCAGGTACACTAACAAGCGTTAGACCGTGTAGGAAACGAATTGTCTTGAGAGAACGAGTAGTGCCACCGAGGATAACGTATTAGGGTTTTCCTTTTTGTGAGGACGAATAGGCCGTGGCATCCTTTAAAATCTGCTTGAGTCCTGAAATTCACCTAACTAAAAAGTTCAACCCTTTAAATCCAATAAGAACCTGTGAATTAACCTAGGAAAATAATTAAGGAAAGAAGGACTTAAGAGTTTCATCCTCCTGTGTTCAGCCTGTTCCTCACTCCAGAATCCTATAGAATCCGTAGGGTTTCATCTCTTAGGTTCATTCTCCAGACTCCTCTTAAGGGGGAAGGTGCCCCTCTGTTCTGGAAAGGACATCGGACCATCCGGTGCAGGGCCGGACAGTCCGAAGACACTCCCTCTGGAATTCTCTTTTTGGTCACCGGACATTCCGATGTGGGATCGGACCTTCCGGTGAACACCTCTCTGAACTGAAATCAACCAAACAGGGATTTCAGCAAGGAGTCGTTTTCCAAAGCTTGTAGTTTCACGCCTGTCATTCTAAAAATGTGAATGGGCACAATTTGGAAAGGTGTGAAAAATATCTACGACTTTGTAGTTGGGAAATCTTGTGTTTCCAACCCCCCACTTCAGGAGAAATGTGTTTTCCTCTCTGTTGCCATAGCAGGACAGAAATCTGTTGTTGTTCAGAAAATCCCATCATCGATTGATTCTTTCCATTTTAGGTCTTGCACATTATTCCTCATTTGGTCGAGAAATGAGTTGTAGTGTAAGACTTGCGCCTATCATTTTGGAAACGAGGGCTAATTGTTCAACTTTCTTACACAGATGGCAGGACGTACTCGCGGATCAAGCGGACAGGACCAGGCTAGTGGCTCCAATCTTCCTCCACCGCCGCCCCCACCTCCTAGGATGTGGGAGCAGTTCATGGCCACCCAACAGCAGCTCATGCAGATCCTGATCGAGCAGAATCGTCAGGGTGGTCGTCAGCGTGCACAGGCACCCCCGCCAGAGAGCTCCTATGGGGATTTCTCGGCCGTTCATCCGCCAACCTTCGCGGATGCAGCTGACCCATTGGACGCCGATAATTGGCTGCGCACCATCGAATCGAAGTTTGAGCTCCTTCACTGCACCGAGCATCAGAAGACTCTCTTCGCGGCTCAGCAACTCCGTGGACCGGCGAGAGCGTGGTGGTTTAATTACACTGCCTCTCTTCCCGATGGCCACCAAGTGCAATGGACGGAGTTCCGGGAAGCTTTCAGAGCACATCATATTCCTGAGGGCCTCATACAGCGCAAGGCAAGAGAATTTGAAGAGCTGCGCCAAGGCCACATGAGTGTCCACGAGTACTCGCGCAAGTTTAACTACCTGGCGCAGTACGCTGGGCACCACGTGGACACGGACGCCAAGAAAAGGAGCTGTTTCATGAAGGGCCTAAACTCCAAGTTACGTGATCGCCTAGCCCTCCACAACAGCGCCAATTTCAATGCATTGGTGAGCGCTGCCATTGTCCAAGAGGATGCCATTCGCGCCCATCAAGAAGAGAAGAAGCGCAAGCAGCCAGCTGGAGGTCCCCCTGGGAATCAGCAGCCCCAGAGGTATCGTCTAGCCATTACGTCTCCTACGGGTCAGAGGTACAAGGCTCCGGTACCACCGGGTGGAAATTTTCGCCCGTCATTCCAGCAGCGGTCCGTAGCGCGGCAAGGCCAGCAAGCGGGTTCTCAAGCCGGAAATTCCAGACAGTCGGCTTCAACTTCTCACCCGCCGCAGTCGTACAGCAACACGGGGCCGAGGCCGTGTTACAACTGCGGTCGTCCTGGGCATTTCGCCAAGGATTGCCGACAACCTCCCCGTCAGCAAGGCCATGTCCAGCAGAGCGACCCCCGCAGCGACAACAATTCCCGCTCTCAACCTGCTGGAAATGGACAGAAGCAGGGCCGTGTTAACCACACCACGGTCGAGGAAATTCAAGAAGGAGAACAAGTCCTTGCGGGTATGTTCTCAATTCAGAAAAATTCTGTGTTCGTTCTCTTCGATTCGGGTGCAACCCACAACTTCATTAGTAGGACATGTGTCCAAAGGTGCAACCTCCGCACCATCATCACTAAAACACCCTATCTTATCACATCACCCGCCGGAAAAATAACAACTACACTAAAAGTCCAGCAAGTACCATTAAAATTGGGAGGAAAAATCTTTAAGTCCCAATTCATCGTTCTTGACCACCATGGCATAGATATAATACTAGGAATGGGTTGGATGGTATACCATAGAGCCGTGCTACATATCTCGCCACGAAAAATCCAACTAGACTCTACGGTGCACGGTTCCATATCTTTCCAAGTCACACCACCCACCCCAATTTACGGGAGTCTTCATCATGTCTCCGTAAGGAAGCTTGAAGATATTCCGGTCGTGTGTGAATTTCCCGATGTATTTCCGGATGATTTACCGGGACTACCACCCGATCGTGACGTTGAGTTCAAGATTGAACTTCAACCCGGTACAGCTCCTATCTCCCGAAGGCCGTATAGGATGGCTCCAAATGAGTTGGCAGAATTGAAAATCCAGTTAAAGGAGCTACTGGACAAGGGATTTATTCGGCCTAGTTCATCTCCATGGGGCTGTCCCGCCATATTTGTGAAGAAGAAGGATGAGACCCTGAGACTCTGTGTTGATTATCGACCGTTGAATGCGGTCACCATCAAGAACAAATATCCTTTGCCCCGCATAGACATCCTGTTCGATCAGCTTGTGGGCGCCAAGGTCTTCTCTAAAGTAGATCTTCGCTCGGGGTATCATCAAATAAAGATCCGTCCTGAGGACATTCCAAAAACTGCCTTTTCTACAAGGTACGGTCTCTACGAATACCTTGTCATGTCCTTCGGTTTGACCAATGCTCCAGCCCACTTCATGTATCTAATGAATTCTGTTTTCATGCCCGAGTTGGACAAATTTGTCGTGGTCTTCATCGACGACATCCTTATTTATTCCAAGTCGGAGGAAGAGCATGCGAAACATCTTCGTATTGTTCTCCAGAGGCTGAGGGAACATAAGCTGTACGCCAAATTCAGCAAATGTGACTTTTGGTTGAAAGAAGTACAGTTCCTTGGTCATGTGATTTCCGCCGAAGGTATCTCGGTTGACCCAAGCAAGGTGAAAGATGTGCTTGACTGGAAGCCCCCAAAGTGCGTCAAAGATGTTCGTAGTTTCCTTGGGCTTGCTGGATACTATCGACGCTTCGTCCCAAATTTCTCGAAGATCTCCAAGCCCATGACGGAACTGCTTCACAAAGGGGTCGTTTTCTATTGGAGTGATTCTTGTGATGAGGCTTTTCGAACTCTCAAGAAACACTTGACCACCGCTCCAGTTTTGGCTCAACCGGACATCACCAAACCGTTTGATGTTTACTGTGATGCTTCTGGCACGGGCCTGGGGTGTGTATTGATGCAAGACGGTCGCGTCATTGCCTATGGATCAAGACAGCTGCGACGTCATGAGTTGAATTACCCCACTCATGATTTGGAACTCGCCGCAGTTGTGTTTGCCTTAAAAATCTGGAGGCATTATCTTCTTGGGAATCTCGTACATTTGTACACGGATCACAAAAGCTTGAAATATATTTTTACTCAAGATGATCTGAATATGAGGCAAAGAAGGTGGATGGAATTGATCAAAGACTATGAATTAGAAATCCATTACCATTCGGGCAAGGCGAATGTTGTGGCTGATGCCCTAAGTCGCAAAGCTTGCTGCAATCTCATCATTCCTCAAGCAAATTCCATTGCCCCATGTTGCAACCCAGATGAACCAAGCCTTCGTGTCATTCCCCACGGAGCTTTATACAACTTGGCTCTTATTCCTACCCTCCGCGAGGAAATTATGACTGCACAAAAGGTTGATAAGGGCATGGAAAATATCCGCGCTCAAATAGGCAGTAACAAAATGAAGTGTTTCCGCCTTGACGAGGAAGGTGTTCTATGGTTCAACAACCGCCTGGTCGTACCCAAGGATTTTGAGCTGCGGAAGAAAATCATGGATGAGGCACATCTCTCCAAATATTCTATACATCCGGGCAGCAATAAAATGTACCAAGATTTACGAAGAAAATTTTGGTGGACTCGGATGAAGCGTGAAGTCGCTCGGTATGTCGCCGAGTGTAATACATGTCGGCAAGTCAAAGCTGATCATTTAAGAAGTGCCGGTCCATTGCAACCTCTCAGTATACCCGCATGGAAATGGGAAGACATTAGTATGGATTTTATCGTCGGTCTCCCGTTCACTGCTCAGAAACATGATTCTATTTGGGTGATAGTCGATCGACTAACCAAATCTGCTCACTTCATTCCGGTGCATACCCGATATAATGCGAGGAAATACGCGGAGCTTTATATCTCTCGTATCATGTGCCTCCATGGTGTTCCAAAGACCATCATTTCTGATCGGGGTACCCAGTTTGTGAGCCGTTTTTGGGAGCAATTTCACGAAGCACTTGGTACCAAGTTAATTCATGGTTCAGCTTATCACCCGCAAACCGATGGTCAAACAGAGCGTGTAAATCAAGTTCTGGAAGACATGCTTCGCGCATCTGTGCTGACCCATGGGAAGAATTGGGAAGAGTGCTTACCATTGGCTGAATTTTCGTACAACAATAGCTATCAAGAGAGCATCAAGATGTCTCCGTTCGAGGCGTTGTATGGTCAGCCATGTCGCACGCCTTTAAATTGGTCTGAGGCAGGAGAAAGAGTAATTTTTGGACCAGATTTAGTAACTCAAGCTGAAGAGAAAGTGAGGGCTATTCAAGAAAATTTACAAGCTGCAAGGTCCCGGCAGAAAAGTTATGCCGACAAAAGGCGTCGACCGTTAACTTTTGAAGTGGGTGATCACGTCTATCTTCGTGTGTCACCAACAAAAGGTGTTCAACGCTTTGGCATTAAGGGCAAGTTAGCTCCAAGATTCATTGGACCCTTCAAAATCATCGAGCGATGTGGTCCAGTAGCATATCGATTGGAGCTGCCCTCTCATATGTCGGGAGTTCACAACATCTTCCATGTCTCTCAACTCCGGAAGTGTTTGAAGTTGCCTGAACAAGTGGTCATCCCGGATGTTGAAGTATTCCAAGAAGACCTCACATATCCGGAGATGCCGATGAAGATACTTGATCGGAAGGATCGCGTAACTCGTCGGCGAACCAAAACTTTCTTCAAGGTGCAGTGGACAAATCATTCGGAAGATGAGGCTACCTGGGAAAGTGAAGAATTTCTTCATTCACAGTTCCCGGAATTCATGGCATCGGTCGTGAAGTAGTCATCGGTTTCCCCCCTTGTAACGTTTCCTCGAAATCTCGGGACGAGATTTTCTTAAGGGGGAAGGGCTGTAACATCCCGAACTAGATTCTCGCTAAAATCTTTTGTCAATAAAGACTTAATTGAGTTCAATAAAAATCTCAAAACCCAAAGTAATGAAATCATAGGATCTAATCAACAGAACTGAAATTCAAAATTTAATTTGAAATCCAATCTTTACTGTCTTTCCGCTTCTCATTGCTTTCGCCCGTGTACCGCCGGCCTTGCTCCGCTCCGAGCAGGAACGAGCGCCGTCCGGTCTCCTCTGTTCTCCCAATTTCCAACCGCCGCCCGAGTCCCTGCTCCTTCGGGTGCCGCTCCTCTGTTCTTTTCCATGTCTTCCCGACCCCGTCGTTTGGGAATCCGATTCGCCCGACCTCCGACCCAGAGGTCGGATGACTCTTACGTTTCGCCCGACCTCCGACCCAGAGGTCGGATGACCTTTTGCGTTTCGCCCGACCTCCGACCCAGAGGTCGGATGATTTTCACGATTCGCCCGACTCCGACCCCCAGCGGTCGGACATTATTTTCCGTCTCGCCCGACCCGTCATCACTCTCCGTTTCGTTCGACCCGAGGTCGGACAAGCAGTTTCGCTCCGTTTCGCTCGACCCCCGAGGTCGGACAAGCCGCATTTCGTTCCGCCTCGCTCGACCCCGAGGCCGGACAGACTCGTCGGACCCGAGCTCGAAGCGGCCGCGCCATTAATGCTGCCGGTCATCTTCCCAACCGTAAAAGTGCCTGGCCGTACACAGCAGTGCTGCCACCGTGCCGAAAGTCTTCGTGATGAGACGCGCACGCTCGGCGCCCATGCGCTGCAGTACACTGCCGCCGCGCCAACTTGCGTCGTCCTGGAGAGACAAAAGGAACGGAGGCTGATATTTTTCCCTGAGACGAAACACTTCACTCGGCGAGCTCTTTTGCTCCTCTGCGCGCTCGTCACTCTGCTCTCGTCTCCACTCCCTTCCGCCATTACAGCCGAAGAGCCCCGCAGGGCCGAAGCAGAGCCAGCTTCTCTCGTGCTCAGGTGCGCTCGGTAAGCCTTGCCCTGCCGTCGCTTCCCTCATCAGCCGTTATCGCCTCTAACCGCCGCCCTAATCTTCCGCATTATTGCAGAAGTAGCGGCGCGTCGACATCACTTTTCCGACGACCAGTCTCTGTTGCTGTTCTTTTTCCACCGACAGCCCTCTGGTAATCTTTG
>LFJQ01000567.1:0-21470 GCA_001182835.1 Oropetium thomaeum
TTGATAAGGCAAATTGGTCAGACAAAAAATAATAAAGTGTTGTGTAAGTTGCTGCTTGAACAAATTGCTTTATAGTAACTACAACAAGGAAGTTATGACGGCTAGAGGGTACAAGCAAATTATACATAAGTACCACTGTGCAACAAATTTGAGGCACGATAGGAAGCAGATCAGTAATCGAATCAGATAATTGAAGCAAATGTACCAGTTCATAAAGGATCTCCGGACCAATTTGGACTAGGCCGGGACGAAAATGAATGGCCTACCGCACATCCCGAATGGTGGGAAGATGCAACAGAGGTAGTACATTGTGCTGTAAGAATTACTATAAATGCACTATGATTCATTCATCAGTATCTAACTTCACACATTCGCATATGCAGAAACTCCAGAATGAAAAAAGCTAAAGCAGGACCTCCGGAGTACTTACCAGAGCTGGAGGAAATATTTGAGGGAGTTGTTGTGGATGGTTCCTCTTCCTATGTTCTTGGACAAAGTAGTTGCGATGACGAACCAGAACATCCAGAACATCAAGAGCATGATGACAGATTTGATGAGTTAGAACCAAGTCTAATAGTTAAGCAGCCGCAAGAGAGCAAGTAGTATTAGCAGCATAGCCGCAAGTCTTAGAAAGAAATCTAAAAGCCCAATGGTAAAGATCATGAAGGATTACTTGACTGTGTCCACTAAGATGTCAGCCGAAAGAAATGAGTATTTGAAGGCAGCTTGTACTGACAAAAAAGAAAGGACATCTGAGTTGCATTCGTCAATTAGGCAATGCAGCAGTTGGCTTTAGAGTGTGGGGCGACAGAAACAAGTGCAGAGTTCTACGCAGTTTCACAATTTGCAAAGATGACTGCACTAGACATTTTTTCATTAACATGAAAACACCAGAAGGAAGGATGGCCTTCTTACAAGATATTGCAAGCAGCACAACCTTTATTAGATTGTCCTATGAAGTTTTATGTGTCATCTTTACTGGGGCTATGAACCCATGACGGCTATGTGTCATGTAAACGTATTATTACTATGTGTGCTATGAACTTGCTAAGAATATGTTCGCTGTGAACCTACTGTGACTATGGACAAGTGAACCCATTATCTATATTTGTGATTTGTGAGATGTCAGTTTGTGTTGTATAAGTGAGTTGTTATGTGCATATGTTATACATTTGTGACGTCTAAACTATTGTTTGACGAGTTTGTTCGCACTGGTGTTGCAGGATTCGTGTGGCCACACTGACTCAAGTGAGGATGAACTTGTGAAGCTTGTCCTTGAGGAAGAGGAGAGACAAGAAAGGGAGGTCATGGATGACATGCTCATGTTTGGTATGTATCATGAAACCTACTTCCAAAAATCTAAGAGGAGAAAGATCATTTTAAGTGGTCATGATTGGGTTATGAAAAAAATCTAGAGGATGGTATAGAATGCAATAACATGTTTAGAATGAGTAGACCTTTATTTGATCGACTTCATGATCTATTGGTGCACTCGTTATGGACTAAAGTCCACAAAAAAAAGTTCTTCCCTGGAGGCATCAGGAATGTTTTTTTGGATGGTAGGTGCACCTCAATCAGTTAGGCAAGCTATGAATCGCATGGAGAGGTCTCTAGAGACGGTGCATCGCAACTTTGAGAAAGTATTGAAATGTGTTCTGAAGCTTGCCGGTGACATAATTAGTTAGACCATTGGACCCTGAATTTGAGACAGTGCACCCTAGGCTACATAACTCAAGGTTCTTTCCTTACTTCAACAATCGTATAGGAGCATTAGACGGCACTCACGTACAAGTTGTTATGCCAACGGATAAGGTGGTTCAACATATGTGTCGGAAGGGTTTCACTACTCAAAATGTGCTTGCTGTTTGTGACTTCGACATGAGATTCACATTTGTTCTTGCGGGCTGGCCGGATTCAGTACATGACATGAGAGTGTTCATGATGCGACCCACAAATACAAAGACAAATTTTCACATTCTCCGGTAGGTATATGCTATCTCTGTTCTTTTTGGGTTTTAATCTTGTATGTGCACCCATGATATCGATAATGGTTGTAACAAAACATTTGACATGTATAGGGAAGTTTTACCTAGTGGATTCAGAATATCCGAATCGGCGGGGTATCTCGCACCGTACAAGGGAACAAAGTACCATGTACCAGAATTTCAGTGCGGGACAATGCCTAAAGGTATAAAAGAGACGTTTAATTTTGCTCATTCCGCACTAAGAAATGTTGTGGAGAGGGCATTTGGAGTTTTAAAGATGAAGTGAAGGATTTTATTGAAAGTGCCAAGTTATCCAATGAGAAAGCAAAGCGAAATAATTATAGCATGTGTGGCACTGCATAATTTTATTTGAGACAGTCGAATTGAAGATAGGGACTTCGAGATATTTGATCGTGACGAGAGTTATGTTCCTCCAGACGCTTCAACATCTCGACCTCCTACTAGGATTACGGACGCAAGGGAGGAGGATGAAAGCATGAATGCATTCCGTGATCAACTAGCGTACGCTTTGTTTACAAGATTGTAAGGCGGATTTGTTCTTTGTTATGCGAGCAAACTATTGTGTCGTGTAATTGACATATTATCGAAACTGAAATATTTTGGTGCTGCATGTTTGATGATCAAGTTTATAGTAGCTCAATGAGGACAATTTGGTCATTTCATATTGCAAGACTAAAATTTAGTCCTACCATCCAAACGGCCTAAAGGACTAAAGTTTTGGGGCTAAAACTTTAGCCCCTAAACTTTAGTTATGCTCCTAGTTCTCCAAACATCTACTAAGTAATAATCTTTGTAAGCTAGATAGAGTAGCGGAGAAGTTTTCACGAGGCATGCTTTAAAGTAATTCCATAAACCACTGTCAGAAAAAAAAATGAAAAAAAAGGGTAGATTCCTACATCGTTCGAATGCATTGGGTTTCTCGTGTTTCCATTATTATTGGCTTTGCTGTTGGTACAGAGTTCTGTAGCTTCCTTCCTTTAAGAAAAGCACAGAATCACTTTATCTCCCAATATATTATCATCACCTGGAATGTGACTGTAGGATTTAATAGGAAATCATGTCAAACGTGCTTGTTTGTTAAGTGACCTTCCTTAAAGTGAGAACGTGTTTTTTTAAATAATGCTATGGTTTATGTTACTTTTCGTTAAAATAATAACTAGTGGCCTAACAGGTTATGGCGAAGTCACATATTGTGGTTCATCATAGCAGTCTGAAGATAGTGATATACATCAACGGAAGGAAGATTGCAAAAATCCAGATCCCTATTTGTTGCAGCTCGAATTCCAGAAAAAAGTTATCTGAAGGCATGATCAGTAGGTGACATTTTACTGCAAAACTGGTGACCGTCTTGCAATAATGTTACCACCGTGCTCACATAACCTGAGACATGTAAGAATTCCCTTCATCCTATATTCCCCTTTTGCTGTTGAAATACTGAGCCATGGAAAGAATCTTGTTACATTCAGTCTGACTGAAGTCTCGAAACGTGTACTTCATTGTTCTTTTAATGAAATATAAAACTACGAGAGATGGTCTGGAACAACAGCTGACCTAGAATTCAAAGATATCTAAAACAGTCAAAGCGTGTTTTCATGATTGATTAGGATAAAAGAAACATTTGCCTACCGACTAGTGTTACTTTATCCATGGATGATATGAATTAGTAACATGCCATTAGCTTCAAACAAACAAAATCATTAGTATTTCAGAAAACTTCATACTAATGGTACCTTTCTACAACCAAAACATTGTCAAACTGGGAATATGTGACCAGGACACATAAACTTATGATAGCGACTGGATTGTTCAGGAGTTGTACCTTTGCGTACTGTTTTCAAAAGGTCTTTCAAAGGTCATAGATTTGGTATTAGAAAATCATGCACCAAACTCACAGCATGAATCACATTGTACTTGATATGTTGATATATACCCTCTCTGTTTTTTAATTGTTTGTCATTAGGATAACAATTCTAGTTCAAAAAATGAATTTAAATTGTTGTCTTGGCAATAATAATTTAGAAACGGAGGTATTGTTAAAATCAGGCATAAATCATTTAGGTTTGCCTTCTGTTTTTTAATTGTTTGTCATTAGGATAACAATTCTAGTTCAAAAATGAATTTAAAATTCTTGTCGTGGCAATAATGATTTAGAAACGGAGGTATTGTTATAATCAGGCATGGATCATTTAGGTTTGCCTATCTTATTGGATCATGATAGCATAAGTCTTGGTATTTGCAACTTCTCATGGGGCCTTAAATGGTTCAAGATTTCTAAGGTAGCAGCACCTGTGAATATCTGTTTCGAAACCCTGTCTTGATGACTGAACTCTGGCAGGCTCTATTGACTTATATTACATAAAAATATAAATGGAAAAAATACCCTGCCATTTACTATGTTTAGAATCAAGTTGGCATGACCAACAACATCACATTAACATTACCCTAACTAATCTTGATTCTATAGCAAAAGGCAATGTACTTAATCTGGTGTTTATTGTTTAATTGGATAGTAGCATACTACAACCTTTTAGCCACTCACTTACAGTACGGGAAACAGCTTAAATGTATAGTTTAATATTCCTCCTTTCGATTTATTTTACTAGTAAATCTCATCTACTATCTCTTTGGTTTATCTAATATGCTGCAATCTTATTCAATGCGAAAATCTGTAGAACAATTAAAGGGTAGGAAACTTTTAAGTTTTTCTGCAAGTTACTTCTATTAACTTTCACCAAGTGGATTTACTCATGTACTCAGATGTATATATCTATGCCCACCCAATTTTCATGCAACTACAAGGAAAACGAGCTCGAACCATATTTAAATAGAAAACAAGGAGAATGATTTAATGATATCTATCTCCCATATGCATCCTCTCCAGTACTTGACATTAATAGGTCTCAGGATTGCATTGTTTAGTTGATAAGTTACCCGTGAGATTAAATCTGTTATTGCAATAATGTAATTAATGTCAAACATTACTCTAACTCATTGCAGTATAAGCCAGAGGTTAATTGTAGCAACACTATACAGTAACGAGCCTACAGTATAGTACTAGTAAGGTTCTTCTGGAGTTCTGGTTCTGCTATGAAGGTAAAAAATTTGGAATGGAGTGTGTATGTGTACTTCGTTAGGAGATAGCCAGAATATACTTCTTTGTCTTTATTTCATAATCAGAGACATGAATAGTGCAACCACGCATGTCACGCTGCGTGCATGTCAGTCAAGATTGGAAGTCCAAAACGCGGGGATTAGAAGCATGGGATTTTAAAATTCTGGAAGCAAGCACGCACCACCTACTCCAGGTCAAGGTTCTTCCGTGCATATATAAGCTACAGACTAAGCTTCTGCTCAGCAGACAAGGAGAATATAACTCTCATCTTCACTTCACGCCAGCGAAGGGCTCAGCCTCGATTGCTGGAATCCATTGGGAGCTCTGCAATTTCAAAATAATTTGCTGGCGCCAACTGCCAACGTGCACCCTTGCTGAGAGGTCTCCTCGATCACTTTTCAAGAGGCCAGAGGCCATGGCTAAGAGGGATGACTCCGTGACCAGCTCCAGCAGCTGCTCTAATGGAACCCATAAAAGGCTGCTACAGGATAGTAGTGGTTATGTCCAGGATCAAGCTACAAAGTAAGTCTAATTCATGTCATACATATCGAACCGAGTTAGTTAGGTATGTGGAATACAATTGAGATTATGAACAACAGAAAGAACTAATCACTTGTTCTAGACTTTGGGTTACTTCCTACCATCTTACGATTTTCCCCCTTTGTTTTCTGTGCAATTCAATAATATCTTCTGGATATTTTCTGAAGTTACTGATAATAGTTTCCTGAAGTAGGAAGGTTCACGTTAGCACAAGGACGGAATACACATACGCACCATATCATGATGGCTACGAGTGGAGAAAATATGGACAAAAGATGATCCGGAGCAGTCTGTACCCGAGGTATTTGTACCAAATTACTCATTCTTTTTTATTTCATATTACTCATTCTTTATCTTACATTTTCTAACCAGCGGAGATAATGGGGACAGAATTGTGCCAGTGATATTAGACAAAAGCAAATTACTCGTTCTTTCATCTTACATTTTCTAACCTGTAGAGATCATGGGGACAGACTTGTGCCAGTGATAATGAACAAAGGCAAATTACTCCTTTCGTCTTACATTTTCTAACCAGTGGAGATAACGGGGACAAACTTGTGCCAATGTTAATGAACAAAGCCAAAGCCTGCAATTCATCACACAAGGGATGGTACTGAATGGTGCCATATGTTATTGCACTCTGCGAAAGCCTGAAATCCATCACACAAGGGCTACCTAGGTTAATGGTATCGCTGCTCATTAGGTGAAACAGGACTTATCCCACATATATTTATACATGTTCCAACTTCCAAATGGACTGCGTTCTCTGATTATACACAAGAGTATAGAATGAGGTTAAAAGGGTACACATAAGCAACGAAGAGCATCTCGAACAGATTGTCTTAAGTTTCTCTCCAAATTTAGTGGTTCTCTACCCCTTGAACTTCGCTAACTACATTTAATTTGGAGAGCCATACCTGATTAGCTACTCTTAGAGAGGCTGTTGGATTAGTCTAGATTTTTAATGTGTTTTTACTTTAAAGAATAGCTAAATCAGGAAATTTTGAAATGTGTTTTTTGCTAATCTCTTGGGAGATGCTCTAAGATTTATAAGTAGTACGTAGCCGTTTCCTGTATTAGGAAAGTACATACGATCGATCTTGTTGATTAGAAGGCCTGCCCATTTTAGTTTAGAAGCGAAAATCGATTGAGCTGGGTTCGAGGCTGAGTTGTTAACTTGTCATCATCTAAAGCCTAAAATATTGTAGTTTAATCGCAAGTATGTCTTGAATTAAGTAATAAGAAATCTGGTGCACATATGGTTTATTATTAGGTTGCTGCCTTCCCCCGTAATTGCCTGTTGCCATCGATGGTTCTAGCATTTACCTTTAATTTTGTCATCTAGCTAAAAAGTTACATGCCAAAAAAGGAATTTTTAAGAAGTAAAATAAGCTCATACAGAAAATGGAAAGAATTAAGGAGCACCTGTTGAGGGAATCGTTACAGCTTTTCTGCGTCCAGTGGAAGTTGTTTATTGGTCCCAAAGGCGCTAACTAGTTTCCTAATTAACATGCAGAGCAATGGATTTGGTATTTAATTACTCTCCAGACTAAAGTTGCTGTTGAGTGAACTAGGCTATTGTTTTGTTTTTTTTGCGATGATTGGAGGTACAATTTATATTATCTAAAAAGGATGTTTGGTGACCTATTGCACAATACTTTTGGGATTCAAATAATGAAATGATAGTGCATTAATGACCCACACTGCCTTTATAATAATTGCTATTGGGAAAATATCCATTAACATTGTATTAGTTTTAATTTTGTGGGCTGGTAGATTATATCTCAGATCCTATCTTGCAAAAAAATGCTTTATGAACTTTTTGTTATTACTTTCATGCATTTTCTACGTATCCAGTAGACCAGTACCGTGCCGTGCAGTCCTTGGGAAGCTAGGAAAGTAAATGTTGAGGAGAGAGGATGTTCCAATGCACAATATGCAAATAGACCATATATAAGTGGTTGATGGGTGAAGTAAATTTGGACGTTAGATGATCATCAGGCCTGTATCATGTGCTCCCCACCTATGAAAAATAAGTCACAAAAATCTGATATATTTTAAACAATAGCAAATGTTTGCAATCAGACGATTGATTAGAAATAATGTTTCTTACTAAAATATTATGAACTCATTTAGTCAAATTTATTCATTTATTTGCCAAGACAAGTCAACATTTAATCAGCGGCTAACAATCATCGTCTAAAAGCAAGTAAATTTCATAAAATGGTAATGATAATAACTATATGTATAAGTATAACTGTAAAGACAAAGTGTATAACCTTTTGCTGTCTATTCGACAAACTGCAACTATTTGAAGCAAAAAAACTGCAACTATTTGAACAAAAAAACTGCAACTTTGGCAGATTTGTGGCTGATGGTGGCTGACGTTCAGGCAATATGTAGCAC
Organism: Oropetium thomaeum; assembly: GCA_001182835.1. Taxonomy (NCBI): domain Eukaryota; kingdom Viridiplantae; phylum Streptophyta; class Magnoliopsida; order Poales; family Poaceae; genus Oropetium; species Oropetium thomaeum. Next base: position 8,065 of record LFJQ01000567.1, read on the forward strand.
TTGTGTTAAGAAGGGTCGAAATAGTTGTAACCGTAGCTGTGTTAGAAATGGGCGGTAAAAGTTAGGGTCCGGTACAATTTGATAATGTAAGATCCTCCGTTGTTGGATGCATGTGATATCCCGCACTTAGGGATGCTCCTCGCAATTGGTTTATGATATCCCTAGCACGAATGCATTGGAATCCTCTTTTGGAGCTAATAATAATGCATGTCGACATGGTTAATAAATCTCAGCCAGCAAGTAGACAGTGCCAAATGTTGGCATGTGTCAAGTTTTTGGCTTCCACATGCATGTTATATCAGCGACCTCCTTTCTAGAGCAGCTGTTCCCCCAAAGACATGGAAAAGTGAGCAGCTCTAAACAACTCTATGCGTCGTGTTTTCCGCAGGTGCTACTATAGGTGCACGTACCATCAGGAGCATGGCTGCCAGCAACCAAGCACGTGGAGCAAACCAATTCCCAGGATCCGCCTCTCTTCCGGGTAGTCTACACAAACGAGCACGCGTGCATCAGTACAGACGCCTCGTCCATACACATCCAGCAGATGGCCGACGCCTCTCTGAGAAAGGCGCAGGCAGAGTTAGTGCCTAGTAGCCTGATGACTCGCCGCAGTGCTGGCCACGGAGAAGTGATCAAAGAAGAGGAAGGCGCCATCATCGTCTCCTCCTTGCTCGATGTCATCAATGGCGGCCGCCGTGATGTTGCAACGACGTCGGTTGGCAGGTATTCTGTTCTGTCATCGTCATCGACGACTGTGGGCAGAAGCAGCCGTGAGGAGGCTAGCCCTTCCGTTTCATCCGTACTGCTGCCGGCATCCGACAAACCGGAAATGGACTTCGTTGAGCCGCTGGAGTCGCACTGGTTCGAGCCTTTAGATTTGGGTTGGTTCATAGAATCCACGAGGACGGATTGATCTAGCTAGCATCTGTTAATAACTGAAACACATCCTAACCATCCTTCTCTGTTTACATATAGTCTGCCCTGTTTACGTACTCTCTCTTTTTTTAAATTATTATCGTCGTTAATTTTGACCGTCAACTTTGATCATTTATTTTATTTAAAAAAATATAAGCAATATCAAATATTTTATTATGATTCGATTTATAACTAAAGGTTCTTCAGATATAACTTTTAATTTTATACATTTGATCAAATTTTTTAAATAAGATAAATGGTCAGAATCGACGGTCAAAATTAACGGCGACAACAATTTTAAAAAGGAGAGAGTAGAGTTTAAAGAGATCATTTTTCTCTCTCTTCTGAAGCAGTACGTATACACATTAATGCCTAGGAGAAGTTTCTTATAAAAGAATAACACTAGTGTAATGTATATTCCCATTTTGTGTAGTTACATGTGAAGTAATTTAATATATTTTGAAGTTTTGCTACTTGTGATATGACATTGTGAGCACGCACAAGAGAATAACTTAATTTTTTAAAATTTCTTCTTCATTACACAAAAGTAAATATTTTATTATATTCTCTACAGAAGGTATTATAAGCTTAATATTACCTTTCATGTCATTTTTGAACAAGTGCTGATCTGCACAGCTGTTGGAGCCCTACACTACAAATAAAAACAATGGGTAGGGTGCGTTTTAATTACTAGATTTTCTAGACATAACAAAATCTACCAAATAAGTCGCACCTATATATAGAAAATTAAGACACGTATGCATACGTTGCATACATCTTCATTAGATAGAAATGCACGAGTTCATCACTATATGCGCATTCCAATATCCTATTTGCTCAACAATTATGTGGCTACAACTACCCAAATGGAACATAAATCATAAAATCTACAGGCGCTGTTGAACACAGTCGTAATGGTGTGGATTAAATCAGTTCCATATTTAGATCTATTCCTAACATATGATTATATTGGACGATCAGTCTTGAGTCATCCTTGAAGAAATAAAGTTCACCTTTTTCTTTTGTAAGGGAATAGGTGGATTTTATTATCTCATAAGAGGGTTACAATCAGTTGTTATCGCAGTAGCAACAAAGTCCGGAGCACTGTGAAGTCAAACTTACAGAGAGACTCCACACGCGCCTTATTTACCGGCACGTGGCTAACCATTATGAAATAATAAAATTTGCTTTAGCTAAATAGAACCGATAAGGCTTCTTAAGAGGTTCTAACTATGATTAATATATAGTAATTGTGCTGGTGTTCCTTAATTAATAAAGATCTCTTTCACGCAAAAAAAATTGTGCTGAGATATATTCTCTTCATTTCTAATTTGTTCTCATCAGGACAAACATTGTAGTTTAAAAACAACTAAAATTTTTGTTCTAACGGCACAAAAAATCAAGAACGGAGGAAGTATTCCTGGCTAGTTCAATCTTTTCAGATGCCGCTCTTCCTTGGTTGCATCGGCGTGGTGGCCACTGGCGACAGTTTGGTGTGCACGCCGAGCGCACACGAGAACATTATCCGCCTGCGACGCTAACTGCTCTGTCGATGACACCGGAGGCGGTGCCTGATCAGGCGCAGAAGCTAGGCAGAAGCGGACGAGCTGCACCGACGACCAAGTGCGCCCCCAGTCGTCCATTCAGGCATAGCATGTGAAGCAGCATCTTGAAACTTATACCTGCTAGATCCGCGCATCGACCTGGGGTTTGGACGGAGTTCCTCTTCTAATTATTATGGTGAAGGGCAACAGATAGTAGAACTTGTTTATTGCTGTTGCAAGTGGACCCTGCTCACCGCCGGCGCCTTTTTTTTTGTCCTCCTCGAAGGGAGAGGTTGGCCCTGCTCCCAGAGCCACGTGTGAATTCCCTTTGTATAGATTATCAATTGCTCATCGTATACAGATACTTAGGGAAGTGAATGCCTTGTCACGCTCACGAGGTTAGCTTAATTGGTACTGGTCGACATCGATACTCAGCTTTGTTTAACTTCCCACTTGCACTGCTTTGTTCTTGTCCTCGACCCCAAGCTTACGATCCAAATGAGATGCTTAGAACCCTTTGGCAGAGCTCTAGCTCTAGATTCTTCAGCTCCACTCCTGATTCTTCTCGTAGAGCGGATTCATATGATTCTCGTAAAGAATCAGAATCAGTTTATAAAATCGTTTGACTTGACAACTGATTCTTGATTGTAGAAAGTTTGTAAAGTGCTAAAATAATATACATATATGTAGGAATAACTAAGAGTTTGTTTACGGCACCCAAAATGATGTCAAGGCGAGCCCATAATTCACAAAATATCACATGCTACAATTCGTAAAATATCAGAAGCAGCTCGTACTACAATCATATTGACTCCCAAATTGACTTTGTTGGATCATCACGAAACACATTCATATTCCTAGTACTAGATGTTATGGTAGATGTGTCTGATGCGTTAGTAAGACGCCTCCTATACCAATCTGAAATTATAGGTACGTAATCTGGGTCACGGTCACATCTTTCAAAATCTGCATCAAGTGCATCTTTTTGGCGGATAAAGTTGTTAAGGCACGTTGTAGCCGCAACAATCATTTTTTGTTTCTCAATTGAATATGATGACATCTTGTGAAGACTCATGAATTTCATCTTCCATACACCTAATGGACACTCTACATGATTACGTAGACGTAAGTGCTGATGGTTAAATTCCTCATGCAAATTAGTTGGTGTAGGGGCGTTTCTCCATTCTGGAACATGGTACCGTTGACCTTTGTATGGTGCCAAGTAGCCATCTATATTTGAATATCCAACATCAACAAGATAGTATTTCCCTACAATAATGTGCTCAACATTTAGTTCGTAAACCTTGTTTATACAACATTTGTAACAATAATTAGAGGATGATAGATGTAGAAAACCATACCTACAGGCGGATGGGGAAAGATGTCCTCATCAGCTTCGACTGCATGGTACAACATATTGGTATCATGCATAGAATCTGGTTGTCCAATAGATGCATAGGTGAAACGCAGGTCAAAATCAACAACTGCCATAACATTTTGAGTTGGTTTTTCAGATCTGCCAATATATCTAATGTAGTCTTTCTTTGGTGGAGTTGCTTCAATATGGGTGCCGTCAATGGCCACCAAGCAATCCTTGGAGTGCGGCCACAATCTTCGATCATTGGTAATCCTACTATGAACGGTGTGGAAATTAAGATTCTTGGATTGTATATACTCCTTTACCATTGCCACCATGCAATGTAACACTTGAGTAGATTTACTGCTAATTGTCTCACTGGAATGCTTAAATTTTTTTTTTAATAGTACTATTTGACTAACCGTGGGCACAGATCACAAGAAATAATCCAAGAGATTTCATAGAGCTTACGTGGATGGAGGAAATGAGACCAAAGTCACTCACCAACAAATATGTAATTTTATAAAAGAGAGATGCATCCATCCTGAACATGTTATAACAATCTTCTAGACTATTCAGCGCATCCATCACCCAGGCCAAACCAGAATATGATACTGGCCTTGGCATATTTTTTTCGACATATGTTGCATAGTAACATGCCAAAAAAGATGCAGCAAGATGCAAAGTAGCGGTTGCAAGACTCTCAAGTCATCCACTTCTGATCATCAGATTCACTTTCATCTCTATCACTATCAGAAAAAGAGGAAGACATTTGTCCAATACAAATAGAAATGTAAATATTTGTTCACACATTGCATCCATCACACATGAAAATTATTGTTCACAAATTGCTGATCAATCATGAAAAATTATTGTTCAAATACCACTCAACACACATGGAAATGATCATAGGAAAAATTATTGTGCACAAATACAGACCATAGGGAGTACATGAAAAAAAGGATACAGCAGACATTCAGCATGCATGTTTCACACACTACTTGGAGACATCATTCCTTGTAACTCATTCATGTTTCATTGTCAACCACTTGAACCTTTCTTCTGGAGTCTCCAATGTCATAAACATCTCTCTCAAAGACTTTTTCAGAAATTCTTGGGATGATATGAAGTGTTCCTTTTTCCCTGGAACAACACCACAACCTTTCACCCAAGCCATGACTTCTTTGATTGAATAACCAGAATTTTCCTCCTTTCTTGCCAAAGACTCACAGGATGCAGTGCTCTTTTCACTCAACGATATAATTTTGCTCAATTGATCTTGAACCCAATGACCCCTCTCAGCCTTCGGTTTCTTACCCTTGCCTTGCCGGTGTGTACAACACGAGCAGGCCTCTTTCCTTTGGCACTTGGGGGTGTCACCTCATCACAGTCATCACTTGAGGCCTGACCTTCATAGTCTTTGTCCTTGGTCACGTCATCGTTTTCATGTTCTGGGGACTGAGGCGGCAGCACCACTTGATGGAGCCCAAGGATCTTCTCCTGTGTTTCCGGATGTCTTCAAACATGATTGTCAATTGTTCTTCATTCTGAAGGGGTCTATCTTTAAACTTGGCAATGCCTTTATATTGCTGCAAGCATACAAAAACAAGTGTTACAGCTAGAGGAAAACAAAAGTCATATAAAAACACTATGCAACCATACACGGTAGAACATATGCAGCTACCTTGTTTGCCTTCTTCCAACAGTCATTTGGTGCTTGATATGTCTGCTTCATAGAATCCCATCCTATACTGGTTTCCTTCGCCAATCATTTCTAGTTCCTGCACTCGGCCTTCAGCTTATCCCATTTATTTTTAAACTGCAGTCCTCGAATAACACAGCCATGTCTTCTCCTTAAACTTGTCAATCACATTCTGAAACCCAGTCCTATTCAAGTGGGTATCATATCAATTGCAGGCCTTCACTTGCTTAGCAAATAGTTCACAGACTAGGCTAGTATTTTTGTCATTCCAGTCAGCACTATCACCCATTTTTACTGTCCAAAAAATTTCTATTGAGAAGAAAAAATTACACAGCCAAATCCTTGCTTGCCACCCAATCGAATCCAAACTACTAGATAAATTCATGATTTGCAGCAAAAATATGAAGCACCAAAACAGAGTGCACAACATTCACAAGAGGGGACACGAATGGGAGCATACCTTGACCTCGACGGGTGAACTCTCGATGGTGGTGCGAACACGGTGGTCACGTTCCTCACCGACGAAGGCTCGGGAACGACGATGAAGAGGCGGCTTGCACTGATTCGTGGTGAGGACAAGAACCACGACATCTAGGATTCAAAGCTCCACACTGCAAGGAAGGAGAAGGGATCAAGGAGGAGGTGACCCGTGCACCTGGGAGTGGTGGCGGTCGGCGGGAGGCCGGATGTCCGGGTGTCCCCGCTGGAAATCCTAGGCGCGCGCCGAAGTCCGGCAAAGGCTGGGAGAGGCGCCGAGCTCCGGGAATGGCGATGAAGGCTCCGGGAACGGCGACGAGCCTGCACTGATTCGTGGTGAGGACAAGAGGCACGAGATCTAGGATTCAGAACTCAACACTTCAACAAAGAAGAAGGGATGAAGGGAGGAGGTGACCTGTGCACCTGGGAGTGCCGGCGGCCGGCGGGAGGCCGGATGGCCGGCGGTCAGCGCTGCAAACCCTAGGCGCGCGCCGCCATCGCCACAGGCTGGAGAGGCACCGAGCTTTTCTATTCTGCTGCGCCAAGCTAGAACACGGGTGGGTGGGGGGTTCCCCTCTTTTTTATACATGGCATTTGAGGGTAAATAGATAGCAACTTTGAGGGTAGGTCCTAAAGTCGGTTGGCTGAAAAGTTATTTTCAGGTCACGGCAGAGCAGATTTTTTTGGATTTTTGATTCCTACCACAAACGTGAATCGCTCTTCAAATTCTTCCGTGAATCTATGCGCCAAAATAACCATTTGACAGGGTTCCTCGGATTCTCGCCGAGAATCTGTAGCTGGGAGCCCTGCCAAAGAGGCCCTTAATTGTCCTCGTTCCCCACCGTCTTGGCAGAATCTCAGGCTCTCTGTCCTCCCCACCCCACCGTGCGGGCATGCATCAGTCCGTCAGTTCAGGCTGTCATGGATGGAGCTTTAGTGCGTGATAGACCGATACCTTGCAGCAGAATTATTGGCAGTTTAGCAGGATCCAGTTTAGCAGTACAATCGGCCGATTCATTACGAGGCGAACTGTTTCACACAAGTGTTTCAACTTTTCAATTTACGATCATAATGGCCTGAGATCTGTAAAACGTGTTCTACATTCCTTTAAAAAGAAGTATGTTGTAGCATTTGCATTTCGGAGAGCGACAGCATTAAAAAAACAGAGGAAGTAGTATCTCTTTGAATGGTAGAGGCAATGAGGCATACAAATAAGCACTTTGTTCCATTATATCAAAAAGAAACTGTCAAAGTAGCCATACATCTATCCAGATCGTATACAGAAGTGGCATCCATCCAGACCGGTATTCACCTGCTGTTTTTCGTCGTCGTTTTCTTCAGATCAGTGCCTCCTTGTCCAGCTCAGGTGGTGGTGTAAACCAGCCAGCACCGAGTTCCAGTTTAGATATCAGAATCATTGCCATGATTTTTGCTCTCTTCCCCTGATCAAGTTGACTGTTGAATCAATCTCTGTTGCCAACTTGTAGGACGGGGGGGCAAGGGGCGAGTTCATCGATGCTGGCTCTCTGAGTCTCGATTCGCCAGGCAAAATAGATGAAGTACCCCATAACTACTTCGTCACTAGTACACTACACCAGCTGACCCCTGACATCGTATCAAAGCATGAAAATATACAGTACAGTACATCCCTCCATTCTCTTTTCTCTCTAAAGAAACAAAATGTACAGTAGCATAAAAATATTTCGCATGCAACTCCCAAAATGCTGATCTCTCATAATTATAACAGAGTCATCTGGGTTCAGGTATAAGTTGGGTCTCTACTAGTAATAATAAGAACTTGTCAGTAGTGACCTGGATGGCTGAGAGACTCACTCGCTGATTTAGATCTCTCAGCACTTTAAATTTGGGCAGCTCTCTCTAGTAGTAAATCGCCCTATCCTTTATTAGCAGCTTCCGCAAAATATTACAGAAACAGCACCTAAACGTGGGGTGTCTCGGGATTGGTAGCCCGCTGTTTTGTTTTCCCACTTGCCAATACATCTATAGTCCGCTGGCAACAACTGTTTGTGCAGTCCTGTCCTAACCTCAAGTTGGCATAAATTTTCTCCCAAGTGACAAATTGATGAGTGTGTGATTGATGCAAATAAACATGCACGCATCGCGCCTACGTAATAAGATGCTCCCCATTTACCTCGCAGTACTTTAAAAACACCTTATAATTATGAAATTTGAGGACCTATTTAAATGAAAATTAAACCTATGAAGTATATACTGATCTCCATTCTTAAATTTATGTTAATTTTGATTATTTGTGTTATTTAAAATAGTATAAGTAAATATTACTACTCCTCTATTTTTTTTCTTTACGTTCAGACAAGAGAGGTAATTCGTTTTTACAATAGAATCTCTATCCTAACAATATGAGAACAAAATGGAGGGAGAATATATTTTATTATACTTTGCTATATCACTAAAAATATTTAAATTATAATTTAACGTTTCATACATTTAAACTAGTTTTATAATTGTTAGAAATCAACGGCGATAAAAATTAAGAACAAAGTAGTACATGTTAAGTCAAATATACATATTGGCCATATCCTCGAATGAAAATCATCACAGTCCTATCTTGCAGCCCAAATAATAGGCACATGACTTAATTGGTGGGATAATTCAACCGCTCGAATCTAATACTATCTGTAAACATTAAAATATTTATCTAAAGAGGCTCCAAACTTGGAACAAAACGAAACCATAAATTATCAACCGCGTTGTACTGACCCCGCGCGCGACTCGAGCACAAAATTAAAGCCCCCCTTCGACGACCACGAAAGCGAGATAGGTGGCTGCGGCCATAATCTCTTCCATTTCCACACATACCTGCTGCCGTCTCAATATCCTTGCTGCAAGAACACCGTACCAGTTGAGAGTAGCGCAAGAGCTGGGAAGAAGAGAATGGCGTCGCCGCGCATGAAGAGCGAGCAGTCCTTCGACTTCGGTGACTCCAGCATCCAGGACGCCATGGGATCAGCCTCGGAATCATACAGCCCTCCCGGAACTAGATTTGGGCTATCCCCGCTGGATTCCTCGCCTCCCGACGGCCGGAGGAGAAGGTAGTACCACAGATCACGCCCTCCTCCCTGTGCATGCTGACTGAAAGCTCTTATTATCTGCATGCTGTTTGTTACAGACAGACCTAGCTAGCTATCTGTGTTACCATATTTGTTGCATCCATGCTTCCTTGATTTGAGCTCTCTGTCTGTGTTAGTTTCTCAACTTTTTGAGGCCACAGTTTCTAAATCTGCCGCCACTGATGATCAGTTTGAGGTTTTGAGCTCTTTTGTATCGCACTGTTTTAACTCCTCCATGTTCATTTATGCTACTGAATATTTCAGTATGCATATGCATAGAGGAACAAATCAATTCCCTTTTCTTTGTTTTTTTTCGGTTATTTATGAGAGCAAGGTTTGAGATAGTTTGTTGATTTAAAACATTGACTTGAGATATCACTTAAAACAGTGAAATTAGAAAGTGACGGTCAATTAAATGGATTCATCCGAAGCTCCACCAAATTCCCTTCTTTCTTTCGTATTTTTTCCCCTGCAAGACTGTCTCGTTATAGCTTTATTTCCGACTCGACGAAGCTATATTTCATGGACCAGGACAATAAGATGAAATGTGCATGATACATTATTGCCCACACTACCACAGGGCAGATTATATTGATGGCAATTTTTGTAATCCAGTTTATGGCGATTTTTGTTGTTTCCCTTAGAATCGTATTCTCCATTACTCATATCAAGGGCAGATTTTCAGACGCATATATTTTTCTTTAATTGAGACATACCGAACGGAAGGGCAATGAAACTTTTTGGTTTGTGACATTTGAAAACCCTGAAAGCAACTTTTTTCTTGTAACTTTCCAACAGTGGAGGTCCCCTTTTCTCCAGAGCCCTAGAACACCAGCACACCACACTTGTGTGCACATTTTTAACATGCACATAAATATTAAAAATGACTGAGCATACATAATGACTCTCTCTTTGGTATCTTTCATCAGTACGGTGCACGGTGCACCGTTCATTTAATTTCCTTCTTTAAGAAAAAGTCCAGGATAGATTATATTATTTTATGATTCAAGCATATGCTAGCTTTCCTTTCAAATGCGAAAATGAGATGACATTTGTAAGCACTCGACCCAAAAAAATATTGTCACGCCTTTTTCTTAATAATGTACCCTAAATCACATAAACATGTTTTTTCCTGTTTTAAATTAAACTAAATTCCTTTTTGTTTACGGTTGCCACCTGTTTTCGATGATGCTCATGTGTATGTCTTTGGTACAGATCATGCAAATTAATGCTTGAAATGAGAAAAGTTTTTTTTGTGAGGGTTTAAATGACAAGTTACACAAAACTTATTTGTAAGATAAATGATGTTAGGAATTCGTTGTACAAAAAGCTAGTAGCATGCATGAACAAATACCGTCATGTTTGAATCTTCTTCAGAAGCACTCACAATTATGCACCTTCGATTCCTGCATGCCTCCATGCATGTATTCACCGTTCGGTCTCGGTCATAGCATGTTTACAAATTAAGAAGCATTAATATCTGAATTGTCAACCTCTGATAAAGAATATGTAATTAAGCTACTGATTCCTAATGTATCACGAGGTTCATATTTGAGTGAACCTTATATTATTTGAAACACCTTGGCTTCATGTAGCCAGTCTAATTAACTTTATGAGTAATCTTTTGATCAGTTTCATGTGGCCTCAATTAGCCTTAAATATGAACCACAACACTTCTACCTCATAAGCATATGTTTGAAAATGGTTGCAGGAGGGATAGACCGACATGGTCTCAATATACATACACACCTTATCTTGACGGCCATTTGTGGCGAAAGTATGGCCAGAAGAAAATAAAGGATGCTGAGTACCCTAGGTAGTTAATTCAACTTATTTCATACTTCGTACGTATATATGTGAAGTTTGCATCGAATTACAGGTTTATTACGTTTGTTTATGAAATCCTTAATATTCATACTGTCGTTGTCATCGAATATCTCCTTATCACTACTTATGTTTTGATATCTTGTCTTTATGTCACTACTATTCTACTATCAAAACCTCATCACAACTGTTCTAGACTATTTAAAGAGAAGGAAGAAAATATCGCTGGGTCAGACTTTTCTTCTAGTAGCAGTTAGTATCTAGTAATCAATTAGTATAGTTGACTGGTTGCAGTTATACTTAAAACAAAAACAAATATACAGTATAACAAATTGCACGCGGCTAGTATCTTATATATTTCGATAGACCTCTCAACCTGGTGTATTTAATCAGACACTATCAAATCCATGTATGTCTTTTTTTTTTAATCTCAGACACATTTTTAGTTTCTAGTTCTGAATTTCTTACAAATTGTGGTCGGACTATACATTTCCTTGATTATGAATTGTGATACATAGCTAGACATGAACTATATATATATAATATTCTTCAATTTTCTATTATGCAAGTTGTATAGATACTTAGAATAATTGAAATTAGACATAAACTATTTGGCTTATCTCAGCAGTTAATTGAATCTTCAGAAAATCCAATAGAGTATGAGACAATGCACATGCATCCATGTATGTAAATGATGTCCATTGCTGCCTGTCGGCCTGCAGGTTATACTACAGATGCTCTTACCGCGACGACAGGAACTGCCTGGCCTCGATGCTGTTGCAACAGCAGAACAGCGAGGTTCCGCCGCTGTACCATGTGACCTACACGTACGAGCACACATGCGGCGCACCGCCCATCCGGATGCCGGACATCGATGTCGTGGTGGAGCAGCATCAGCCGCCGGCCGCAAGGATGGAAGGGCTGGTGCTCAGGTTCGATTCCCCCTCGGCCGCCACCACCATGAAGCGCGGCAGCAGCACCATGCAGCCATCACGACTCCAACAAACCCGTACACAACAATGAGCTTCGGTTCCAGTACTAGCCAGCAGCATCCAGCTGCCTTCCGTTCCGACCCGGGACTGGATCTTCGTCGACGACGTCGTCCTCGTTTCCGACCGAGGCGTTGCCGGCGCCGGCATCGTCGACGAACGGAGACGGTGACCTGTATACGGTGTGGAACTCGTTCTCGTATGATTTCGACAGACATACGCACTTCGGCGATCAAAGGCAGTTCCGGTATAACAGTAATAATGACGAGGATGATGGTTACAGGTGATGGAAAGATGTCTATATATACATTGCAATCTATGACTTTTGATTATTATTAAGTAACATGATATTCTATTCATTTGAAAAGTATATTATTTCTACGGGAAACTTGTATACTCTCGCTCACACGAACAAATTGAACTATTATATACATTCTCCCTCCTAGTTCAAGGATACTACATTGTGTGTAATCAATCACTTTCATCCAACTCGTCATTATTGGAGCTGAGCAACTGGAGACCACATAGTTATATATCATGTTCCTTCTGATTAAAAATGGGAAGAGCGCACAATTGTGTGCTAGCTATTGCCCATCTTGTGTATAAATTGATGTCAGTTTTTATTATTGCGAAGAAATTCATCTCAGTTTAATGGGCCACTAAAATTAGGGTATGACACTTTTGTGCTCAGCTTACAAGGTTATGCACTTCTAAAGTTAATCCTTCTAAAATATGAGGGTGCATCATTCCTCGTAACAAACTAAGAAAAAATATGACAACACAGTCATACAGGGAAAGTACTTATTGTTGATAAATATTATGAAATTAATCTATTTTTTCAAAATGGAAATTTTAATCTTATTAAATGACTACGCATGCCTGAAAATCAAATGAAGGGAGTAATGAATTAGTAGATAGATACAACAACATAGATGTCGGTTAAGTACTCCCTCTATTCCAAAATACATGATGCACGTTTTAGTTTTTGGAGGTCTCAACTTTAATATTTTGTCTTATTAAAAAAATTATACACCTATTAATTATATTATTATGATTTGATAAAATATGAAGCATATTTTATATGTGACTTAAATTTTTATTATTTTGTATCAAATTTTTGAATAAGACCAACAATACACGGTTATGCATGAAAATCAAAATTATCAAATATGTTGATATGGAAGGAGTAACAAGTTATTAGATACGGCCTAACATAACAATATCATAATTATATTTTTTCAAAAAAAATATCATAATTATATTTTGGAGTAAGCTGAGATATTATATACATTCCCTATTATTAATAAACATTATATTTGGACAGAAAGCTAGCTTAAAATTATGAAGTTCATCAAGGCTAATTAAAGAGCTAATCGAGCGAGTCTTGGAAGCATCCTCCAGCTCAGTAAAGAATGACGCTGGTGTTGATTTACATTTAAGATGAGCTGGGCCGTCGAGCCTTTGAACGGCTGGATCTACAGAATGGGCCATGGGCTGACCCTGCTG
>LFJQ01000568.1:0-21447 GCA_001182835.1 Oropetium thomaeum
AACACATATGGTTCAAGTTTTTTGCATACATGAAGCAGTACCCCCAAATGTGTCTTTAAAATACTCCTCCATTTTTTTTATATGTGTCGTTCACACACTTGCTTTTAGTTGTTTGTTAGTTCATTTTTCTTGTCTTGAACGACGGCTAAATAAGAATGGAGGAGTAAAGGCTTAGGCTTCCTTTGGGAACAATGGGGCAGCAAAACCGGGCTGGGCAGCACCCACGGGTTCTTTTTCCCTGCACGGTCCACCCCCTGGTGCGTGCGCCCCTGGGTTTTTTTCCCCTGCACAGTCCACCCCCTGGTGCGTGCGCCCCTGCGGGTGTTAAAAGCCCCGCTTGCTATTTGAAAAGGAGGAGTAATACGGCATGGAAAAACAGTATAGTACAAAAATGAGTAAAAAAATCAAAAAAAAAATATCCAATTGTAGAGAAAAATAGCCTAAAAACCCAGAAAAATAGGTAAATTCGAGGAAAAAAATCTAAAACATGTATAATCATTGGTGTGACACCCCAGGTGTCACTTGAAAACTCATCGACAAATTTGAAATCCTAAGAATTAAATCATGCACTTTAAAGCAAAATTCACACTTGGGCTAATAAGCAATGTTGTTTGAAACACTTCCATGAACCACTATAAAAATTTTGTGAATTACTGAGCAATTTTATTGAATCAGGAGTTTAATCCACAGTACAAAAAATCATTTCGTTAACAGGAAAGAATTCAAACACCACTTTTAAAATCCATCGAAAATCTCATGTAACCCTAGCAACATTTTTACATGGCAATTAGGTTCACTTCAAAATAGAACTTTTGAGATTTATCAAATTTTTTGGGAAAAGATTTAAACCTCTTAAAAATTCAAACAAACATGAATTTAGTTGGAAATGCACAAAAAGTTTCAAAATTTTCCGAGCTTGGAAGTATGAATTTCAATTGAATTTAGATCCGGATTTTGAATAAATTGCAAAAAAAAAATCAAATCGCTCACCGCCACGGCTGCCAATCCGGCACGCTGCAGCGGCGCAGCGTGCCGAGCGCCGGCCGACGCACCTTTTGCTGCCGCGCCTTCAAGCTGGCGAGCAAATCCGGGCCGAATCTTCCTCTCCCCCCCTCTCTCCTTCCACTGCTCCTCTCTCTCACTGACCGCGCCTCTGTTTCTCCCCAGGCGCACGCCACTGCCGGCCCTCTCCATTCACTCACGCTGCCACCGTCCCCCCTCACTCTCTCTTCTGGCAGCGCTTTAAGGCGCAACCCGAGCTCCTCCACTCATTCCCCTACTCCATTTTCCTCCTCCACAGCGCGCGCCCTCCTTTCTCCTTCCTCCTCCATCCGGAATGCCGCACGCCATTGCCGCCTTACGAAGGTCGCACGGTGAGTGCCACTTCCGGCCAATTTCCGTCCTCCCCACCTTGTCTAACAGCTTCCACTCGTCCTCGCGCAGCTCCCGGTCCATCAAGACGCTCTCCGGTCCATCCGTTCGACGGGAACACGAGCTCACCGCCGCCCGCCACGACGCGCCCCGTCGCCGGCGACGCTCCGGTGAGAATTCGTCCCCGTTGTGGTGTTGCCGGTCCTCTCCAGGGTGTGTAGAAGCTTTATGACAAAACATCGAGCTCCGCCGTGCTTCGCCGCGCCGCCGCGAGCTCGCCAGAGACCTCTCGAGGCCGCCGGTCGCCGTCGTGCTTTCGGAGAACCCCTCGTCGCGCGTAAGCCCAAGGAACCCTCCCCGCAGCTCCCCGTCACCGGCAAGGCCACCGTCGCAGAGCTCGCCGGAGGAATCCCCGCCGGCCGCCGCCTCCCCTTTTTTCCCCCTGTTCCTCCATTTTTTCCAATTTAAATTCAATTTCCTTATCTAGCCAGTTTTGTAAAATTCGAGGAGAAAAACTAAGAATGCTAAAATACACTAATTAACTGCTAAAATACTTTTTCAAAAACGGTCATGGAACTTCCTCAATAAATAGATTAATCTTCTCTATTTTTGAATTTTAACTGGAGTTCCAGAGATGTTCTAAGGTTGAAACTTGAACCATTAGTGTATCTTGGTAGTGTTCACCTCCTGTAATTTTATCATTATTTTAAAGCTACAAAGTTATATGCATGTCATTAAATATACTCCAAACTGCGAGTTTAATTTGTCATTTTCTAAAATATTATTAAAATCATCCAAAAATTCAAACCCTTAATCAAAACTTTAGTTTAGGTACTTACTGGTGCCTATATCAAGTTTCATGATTTTACACTAAGGTTTAGTATTTAATTCTGATTTTCTAAAATTAAGTAACAAAAAATTTGCTGAATTTTTATAAAATATAGAAAATTCCACTTGACCTCAACCAAACTCCAAAATTCATATTTCAGAGAGCACTATCAATTAAATATAACCTCCTGGTAGAATCTGAAGTTACACTGTAGTCCATAATTTGATTAACAGAAAACTTTACTGATTTTTATAAAATCTAGAAAATTCAGTTTGACTTCAACCAAATTCTAAAATTCATATTTCAGAGAGCACTGTCAACTAAAAATAGTCTCATGGTCAAATATGAAGTTTCAATTTTGTCCACACTCGTTAAGGGTAAATGCTTTAATAAAATGCCGAAGTTGAAATATTAGGGTTAACCCTAAACCTCTAAGTCGTAATGATGAAAACACCATAGTATCTATGATGAAAACACCATATTATATTATTTAATTATAACTCATCTTATTCATGTTGCATCATGTAGATACCGAAACGAACGAGGTAGCTGTCGATCCGTAGTCTTCGACCCCCGAAAAAGTTGCCATCGCCAATCCCGGAGATGAAGGCAAGCCCCGGTGCACAATCTGTTTTTAAAGTTTTTCTTTTTATCACTAAGTGTCATGATTGTGGATTAGGTTTCTAGAAGTTGATTGAAACCCTAGTTGCATCTGTTTTTCATAGGAAACCCTATTGGTACTTGGTATAGGCCCTGATAACATGCTATGCTTAGAATATATTTACCGGTAGAAGTCGAGCAGAGTGTACGTTGCTCACGACTGCTAGGTTTGATTAAGAAAAGATAAAAACTAGAGGGTTAGACAGGGTATAAAGTAGGTCGCAACTGGACCGGGTCCAGGGTGACCGTAGTCTTGTCTGAGCCGTGTGATCCGAGTCTTATCGAGCATTGAATGTACTGATCATATGCTGGGTATAATGGAGCCCAGTAAACCTACGTAGTCTAGTGATTGCAAAGTCGAACCTGCCCTACGGTGTCTGATTCGAAGGCGATCTGGGGTGGGCAGTTGTGGGAACTCCACAGAAACCGTGCGGGACGTGTGTTCTGGTGGGATGTGGCACTGCTAATGCAGGCGTAGGAGGGAATTGACTTTGCAGTATCTGGTGTGAACGGTTGCCACATGCGGTCTGGGAGGCGCACATGTCGTATGATTAGGTTATCCCTGTAGGTGTAAATCGGTTCGAATAGCCGTCGCTCCCATTTTGTGATTTTGCTTGTGAAATGCACCACATTATAATTAAGTTGTGGAGCTATAAGGATGATGATTGAGATATGATGATTATTATCTGTTGTTCTTTTATGATTGACTCGTTGAGTGCAAACTAAAGTTATGATTCTAATCACTTAACCTGAGCTAAAACTTGACCAAGAATAGCTTCAGGTAATGCGAGTCCTTTTAGAAAGGTAAACCTATCATGAGTCAGCCAGCATGTCTAGGTATCGGTTGTAGATAGCCAAATTGACGGGTCAGTCTTGTTGACCTTCTTAGAAGCTCACCTTTGCGATGTGATTTTCACGCGCCGACGCGTATACCCATGATGATAGTTACTAGTGGGAAGAGCCCGTCTGGAGTTCGGAAACCTTCAGTGGGAACGTTGCGATTCGCCACAGTGAACGTTGTGTGCATAGTGGTATGTGCCACTGGGCAAGGCCATACTTTTGCTTAATTATGAGAGTTGGAGTCTACACCCCGTTTAATGTCTTCCGCTGTATTTTGTGTTTTCAAAACTCTATTCGTACTTTGATGATGTAAGGCTTAATTTTAATTTACGGAACCATGACGTATTAATTCTCTCCTCCTGTAAAAGATTGTTGTTATTCTGGCTCTGTTGTACCATGTGTAATACTCGCTTCGCGGAGCATTGCCTAACAGGGTCCTGGCAAGAGCGGATCCATCCTGAATTGAATTATCTGGGGCGGGTCTGCGTCAATTGGATTCAAGAGTTTTAACATTATGAATATTACAAGATCGTCACATAATTCCCCAAAAAAGTGTAGATTTTTATCATCACAATTTCACAAACATCACAGGATCATCACATAATCCTCCCAAAAAATTCAAGAGAGTAGTTCATATCATATTTCTTTTGATCAATAAAAAAATTGAAAACAAGCATGTAGGAATAATTTCAATCTACAGGAAACCATTCTTTTCTGAAATATGACTTGTTGGAGGCACATCACCTTCATCTCAGTGTCATATTTCTGAAAACAATGATACATAGGTCAGACTTCTTATTCTTTTACTTTATATACAAAACTTAATTGTAACTTGTATGAAGCAGCAGGTTATTGAGCTACACATGCTCCAGGAAATTCATTGAACATGATTGATCAAAATATCAAATAAAATAACAGTTGCACATAGAAGACAAATTTAATGTAATTTAGGTGCAGATGAGCTATCTACTAGTAGCAGTTTTATTGCAAACTGAAAAATAGGGACAGATTGGTTGAGGAAAATGCATAGTAAATTGCCAAATTTCTTACTAATCACAACATTCCCTAACTAAAACTGATTGTTAGTTTTTATGAAGAAATTGGCATTAGTAGATCTGATTGTTCTAAACTGAATGCACTTTTAAATTTGATTGTTTGCAAAACAAAACCTGCAGTGTATATGTACAAGGGTGTAATAACAGGAAAGCTAGATATGATATAACTAAGAGCTCTATAACTTAAAATTCAAATATTTAATAAGTCCCCAGTATCTTTCACACCCAAGAGACATGTATTCAACTGATTTTAAAATGAGGTGTAGCTAAGAAAGCAGCACCATGGAAAGTGTTCATAGATAGCAAGATCCATAGGTGATAAACAAAGCTTTCCTCAACTCAGATCTACGGAGAAAGAGGATGAGCAGTGGTAAATCCAGTGACGCATCTAGGCACAAGAGATAGAGGGAGTGAGGGAGGGACCGAGGAGGGAGGGGAACGAGCTCACTGCATCAGCACGAGGTGGGGAGGTAGCACCGGCTTCATGTCTCACATCAAATAGAGAAGAGGAGGAGGTAAGCTTCGCGAATCGCGTCGCGCGTGTGGAGGAGCTGCAGGGTTGGAGAGCAGCAACATCTGAAGGTGGCGTCCTTGTCCATTGACTAGGCAGCGGCGGTGACGACGAGAGACAAAGCAACGAGAGACGAGGCGACGGGGATGAGATGGGGCCAGCAGCCCGGCCTCCCGAGGCGTATTTTCCTGCCCCGTCAAAACCGATATGTAATCGAAGAACATATCGGTGGTGAATGTAAAAGATTTCAGTATGGTGAAATATGTAACCTACTGCCTCAATACCTAGAACTATGAACATTTGCAAAAGATGGAGTCAATGAATCAAGTTTAAATGTTTTAATTGGAGATCAACAACGGTCTTTTCTCTAAGCAAGAAACATCCCAAGGGCACAAAGTATTCTCATGTCTAGGCACAATGTACTCTGCATGTTAATGATATGATTGGTCGTAAAAGAGGAAAAAAAAACACTCAAATAGAAGATGTTCTGAGTCAAAAGAAGGCCTAATTTTAGCAGCTAATACATAGTAGGGAATAAACATTGCTCGGAATCAAAAGCACCACACTGAAACTATTCTTAAAGCACCATGCTAAGAACTGAAACTAGTTTAGGTTGGGTTCATCAAGCCATGAACATGACTGAAAGTACACACTCCAAGTTAGCAAGCTATATTTTAAAGGATGATGACTAACAACAGGGCAATACCTTTCAGCACCCTTGCTGCCTCTAGTTGTCTTCTTGTGTGCCCTTCTCAAGTAGATGCAAGCCTGTTGTAAATTAAAAAAAAACAGAATATAACATGAGCAGTGCATCTTTACTTCAGAGTTCAAAGAGAAGGAAGTGTACATAGACCCGTAACACCAAGTTACCAACCTAAGCTTCCTCCGAAGCCATAGTAGTCAAATAGTAGGATCTGTATGCAAAATGAACATCTGCCGATTGATATCACTTTCAAACACCTCTGATGCTGCAGCCTTTTTCCTCACTCGTCAACTGGTCCATTTCATACATTGTGGCAAGACATTTCTTAACAGAGAACTCTCCTCTTGAGCCTTCTTTAGGAGCAAAGCATCCATTTTCTTATTTGTTTGCTGCTTCTTGAACTCCAAATAATTATCCAATGTTGTAGCAATCTGACTTTGCTGCGCTTTTTGCCAGTTCCAGATTGTGTTGAAGTACTGGAAGGTGCTGATTGAACTTCACCGTTCCGCTTGCTTCAGAAGCTGATGGCATACCTTCTATGAGTTGTTGCTCCTCAGACAGGAAGTTTGTAGTAGGAGCATGCTATGGTAGCACCGGTTCAGTAGGAGCATGCAACGGTTGTAATGTTTCTGTAGAGGTAAAGCTCAAATCACCTGTAGCAATGCTCCCTACTTCATGAAACAATTGTCACATAGTTGTACATATTTAAGACAAACAAACATGATTGCAGAACAAATGTTAATTAAGACAAATAGTTGTAGTGTATATTTATGCTAGAAAAACAGAATAAAATTACCTTCATACAAGGCCTCACATCTTCCATACAAAGGAAATCCCTTCTTTTGACACTTCTTTATTTTGGGATATTTCTGCACCAATAATCAAATAATAAGTAGCTTAACCATTCACATTCACACTATAACAGAATATCAATACACTGATCACAACAAAAGTACACTATAATAGAACAACAAAACATAAGTAGCTTACCTTTTGACATTTCAGCAATTGTTCAGGTTCAGCATGCCTATCGACTCATCCTAACCTATTCCGCTCTCCTTTCTTGCACCTTTTATAGCCCGATAGATTCCTTTTAGTTCCTTGTCCTTCTCTTGAAGCTGCGTCTTCACGAATTTTGCCAAGGGGAATTTTTCTTTGAACATAGCGGTAATACTCTTCCAATCTTTTGAATTTCATCCATTTTGCGCTTTAAACCGGCAGTGATTTTTGTGCTCAATTATTATGTCAAGTAGACGCTTCTCATGCGAGAAGGTCCATGCAGCCCTTGATGTATCATCTAATATTGCTACATTTAATTACATGGCAACAATTATTTAAAATAGATTGCAGTACTGCATTACACAAACAGCAAATACCATAAATACTAATACTGTATTGCACAAACCGCAAATACCATAAACAGAAATACTGTGTAACACAAACAGCACACAGAAAATAATATTACGCAAAGAGTAATCTAGCTAATACACAAAGAGTAATCTAGCTAAACATTATATGCAGCCCACATCTGCATTGCAATTTGGTCTTTTAAACTATTTCCATCCACTGACTCGGATTCGGTTGGGTAGTTGTTATCTCCATCTTGGACTTCAACATATTGCGTGGGTGGGATATTACTTGGGAGGGGATCTAGCCATCCTTCCTCACCATTATGCATTCTAATTATATTGTAAAATACAACTGCTGCAGCAGGGATCTTAACTTGAGACTCAATGGGATAATGTGTGCCAACTTTTAGAATAGGAAACCTCTTCTTCACAACACCAACGGCCCTCTCTATATAATTGCGAAGGGATGCATGCCGATGGTTGAAGAGCTCTTTGTAGTCCGCATATTTTACGAACGACGACTCCTAAACTCGCTTAGGTGGTATCGAACTCCTCGATAAGGGGCAATGAATGATGATGTGTTTGCATATCCACCATCTACGAGATAAAATTTTCCCTCTGGGACATGAAACCCCTTGCTAAGAGCAGATCGAAGGACCCCAGCACAGCAAAACCTTCCCATCTAGATGAAACGAACGTGAATTTCAGATCAAATTCACAGGCTAACATAACATTTTGTGATAAGGATCCTTTTCGATTCCTATAAGGAGCAGCTTTATCTTCACCAATGGTAATAGGTACATGCGTACCATCGATGGCACCAATGCAGTTCTGCATGTAAGGAAAGAAGAAAGTAATCATATAGAGTTGAAAAGATTGAAAGACAAGAACCTTTTGGTTTTTGTGGCTGACCTGGAAAAAAGGCATGAAGTGAGAGTCCATTGTAATTTTTCCATGAGTTTGGACTGATGCATTAGGAAGCACAAATTGATTAGTCAAGGCAGGAATTACATCAAAGACTTCATTGATCTTCCTATGGATTGTTTCACCACTATGCTGAAACCATTTCGTCTTGATTGCTTGCATTATGAGAAAGCATATACAAGAACATTCCAAGTTGCTCCTCAACAGCAACACCTCGTGTGTCACGTAGAAAATTCTCTGTTCTAAGAAAAGCTGCTATTTCTCTAAATATCTCTGGCTCCATCCGAAATTCAACTTTGCTCCATGTGTCATGCCGTTCTAAGATTTCCCTAACCTTCTCAGCTCTAGGAAGAGAACAAGTGTGGACAGAACTTTTCTCTTCTTGCATCGCCGAAAGAACAATAGGCATAATGACAAAGAATAGCTCATCATCGTCTTCATCATCTCCTGAGAGTAACTATCTAAGATCCTCCTCCCAAGAACTCATAATCTAGTATATATAGATATATATATGTATACATATTACAATATCAATGAACATGAACATGTAAAATTCAAGTAACGTGAAAAAGTGCATCTATGCTAATAAGATCACAGACATGACATGTGAAAACATGGAAGCTAAATAAATTTTCAGACCAAGACTAGTACCAGCATAACACAATATTTAATTCCAAGTTACAAAGCATCGGCATTACTTGTTTTGTATTTTTCAAAAAACATCCAAACTGCTACCTATCTCAGAAAAATCATTACCAATGAGAATAATAATCATGCAGCAAGCAATCAGTGTAGAAAAGACTAACAAACTAATCATGCATCAGCGCACGACATTACAATACCTCAACCAAGATGTTGCCATCCACAAACTGAACACGTCATACATGGGTTCAGGTTTGTATGAAAAGAGTAAAGATAAGCTGCACAAAGGAGTGCTTTCCTGATAAGCTATTCAGAACATAGAAATAACTGCATGCACTCAGTATTGTTCATATAATTAGCAATCACAAGCAGGATAACTTGTTCAGGGAGCACAACAACATATTGCTGAATAACCACTTCTTTAACAATTCTATTACTTATTTCTAACATTAGTCAGAAAAATGTATAATATTATTCACTCAGAACATTAAATCCTATCACTTGTTGGAGAAATCAATATGACATATAATATAACTTCTATGTTTGGGTACAGAGAATTAATCACAATATAAATGTATGCTGAGATTGTTAATGGAACATTACAATTGAAAATGGTAATTCATCAAACAAAACTAAAAACAACAATACTGCAAGATTGTGGCAACAAAGGTAATTTCTTAGACTGATGCTTGCCAAACTAAAGAAATAAAATATCAAGGATATGCCAATTTCTTTATGAAAGTTACTTGATTACAGACATGAAGTGTGAAACATGGAAGCTAAATAAATCATCTTGTGCGCTGTTTCAGAAATTTTCAGAAGACTAGTATGACTACAACTACTATTTTCTATTCAGATAAATCTTGTGCACTGGTACATAGCAGAAAAAAAACAACTGTTACAAAATTGAGCAAGGCAAGAACTGGTGAAATGGAGTTGAAGGAGGTCTCTTTGTTAGCAAATTATAGATCAGATGCAACAACCCTTTCGTTTCACCAGTTCACTATTCACCACCATAGTCACATACCAAGACCTCAACGAACAAGAGCTAGATATAGCAAGAAGACTAAAAATTATTGTAGATCTGGCCCTGACGAGCTCAACAGAGAGAGAGGGAGGGAGAGAGAGAAAGAGAAAGAGAGAGAGAGAGAGAGAGAGAGAGCTCCCCGAGAGGCTGAGCCGTCGGAGGAGGCAGCACACAGAGAGGCGGAGGCTTCGTTGGAAACGACACTGGGAGAGGAGGAGCCGTCGGGAGGTGGAGGCACCGGGAGAGGCGGAGCAATCTAAGGCGGCGTTCGGGAGAGGCGGAGCCGGCAACAGGAGAAGGAGAGACGTCGAGCGGAGGAGGCGTCCGGGAGAGCCGCGTCGAGGAGGAGGTGGAGGAGCTCTGCTGAGAGAGCCGCGTCACGCGTCGGGGAGACGGCGTCGAGGAGAGACGGCGCCGCGGCGGGGATTGGTCCCCCGGCCTAGCGACTCATGTTTTCTCTGCCCCGTAGAACCCGGTGGAAGGCCGTGGCTCTCCAGCCCTCACATTGCTTTCCAAACAATGCGGCTGATTACCCGCGCCTCTTGCCCCCATGGGTCTCTGCCCCGCTTTTTTCCCCCAACTTCCCCGGGTGAACCCGGTACTCTCAAATGAAGCCTTAATCGCAAAAACCCACCCATAAGCTCTATCTAGCTTGATATCACCCCCATAAGATGATTTATGGCAAAAACCCACCCACCCACAAGTTTTAGATAAAATCTCTTCCCGACCCACTATCCTCAGATGTATTTCCTAATAATTTATTAAGTAAGATTTAAATTTTCATAGATAATTTAAAAAATATTCAAATATTATTTGATTTCAAATATACGGGAACATGATTTTTTGGGACAATTCAAAATATCCCAAATTTTAGATTTGAAAAGGTTCCATGAAAGTCAAATGTTTCAAATTTGAATATTTATTAGAAAATTTTGAAATACTTATAAATTTTTAATTTCAAATCAGAATACTTATTGGAAATTCTCAAATTTAAATTTAAATAGTTTTAAATTTCCTCACAAAAATCAAATATTCTTAAAGAATTTAAATCTAATAAATATTTTCAATATTTTTTTAAATAAATATTTTAAATTATCTATAGAAATTTAAATCTTACTTAGTAAATTATTAAAAATATATGTGAGATGAGTGGGTGGGTGGGGGGGGGGTTGGGGGAAGAGATTTTGCCTAAAACTTATGGGTGGGTAGGTTTTATCACAAATTATCTTGTAGGAGAATATCAAACTAGAGTGAGTTTATGGTTGGACTTTTACAATTGAACCTAAAATAAAACTTGTCAGTTGCATCCAAATTTGAATGATATTGTACGTTATTAACTAAAAAAAAGTAAAAATATAAATATTAGTATGTTGCATCCATGTGGATCATCACGGATACGGTTGGTGCGTGGTAGTTCTGTTTCCTATATCATGTATAACGGCGGAACTACATCGAAAAAAATTAAAAAGAGAACTACTCACGCCCCGTGAAAATCGATAACTTGGTCAGTCGGTTCGGTTCCGGTAGAATCAACTTGGCCGAAGAGGAACTGGGGGCGGACTCATAACTAGTCTGGTGCGCTCATCCAACCTGGCTACAGAATAGGCTACAAATTAGTCGTGATTTTTCGTCCACTAGACTTCTAGCTGTCTAACAGTTGTTTCGAGCTAGTGAACAATAGCAGAGATCCCTTTTCACTTCCTTTATTTATTTATTGAGAAGTGCTTCAGTGGAGCTTCTTAAAAAATATAGCACGAATCTTAAAGCACCTAATGGGCTGGCGGCCCAAGCCAAGCCGCTAGCAGGTTTCCCCACAGAGGCGCGTGCCTTTTCGCTTCGTCTTCCTCACGAACTCAGGGGCGGTGTCGCCACCGTTGGTAATCGCCGCCGTTCCACATCCTCCCTTCCCGGATTAATGAAACGAAGCTCGAGACATCAAATGGAACCCCAGCCTCCTCTTCTCCGTTCCTGATTGTTTCTAGAGTTAAACGCGTATTACCGTGCTTGAATTGACATTAATGGCCGCCTTTGCCATTAACGTAGTCCCCAGAAGCTTCGTCTTTCCTTCTCCGATAAGCCATCCTATTTGACTCTCGTTCTTCAGCCTGCTCCATCTCTCTCGTGTGTGGGAGCGCGCCAAGCCCATCGGTGAGACGGTGACTCATTTCGACCCCGACTGCTTGTCCCAACTCGGGGCCTATAGTCCCAACCGAGTTCCAAAGTACCGGCGGCGTCTTCTCTGTGAATGACCACACCTCCTACTCTCTTCCTTCAACCTCACACGAAGTCTCCCAAACCCAGCCAGCCAGCGCACGGAAGCTCGCACGTCTGCGTTCCGGCTCAACCCAGCTCACGGCTAACGTGATCTAACTAAGCTGACTCATTTTAAGTAGTTAATTAATATAATTAGATGCTTTAAGATTCGTGTTATATTTCTAAAAAGCTCCACCGGAGCACATTTATTTATTTATTTTTATTTTTGAAATTGTCTGAGCCAACCTCTCTTGGACGCCCAAATGTAATCCAAGAAGAACTCGATTGAAACCCAACTGAGCTCCTGCGCCGGCGGCGGCGACCTTCAACGGCGCTCTCCCTCGATTTAGCCTCTTCCTTACCAGCGGTCTCCCTATTACAAGCAAGCTGCAGCGGCCGGTGCGAGAGAAGGCAGCGCGGGCAACAGGCGACGGTGTCCTGGATGTAAGCTCGCGAGGGTGGCGGCGTCAGCAGCAGCTCCGTGGACAAAAACTGACTGCGACTGCGAGCTCGCCGGCAACTGCAACGACTGCCGCATCCGGACAACGTCCTGCGTCGTCGTCGAGGCGCCCGGCCGCACCGTCGGCTCCATCATTTAGGACGCACGCGTATGGCGCATCCGGTTCGGTGTTTAAGCCGGTGGACGAGGAGCCCATAGCGGTGAACACAACCCACGTGGCCTCCCGGTATTACCTACCTCGCCGCGTACTTGCTCACCCCGGCCACCGCGCACTGCCACCCTCTTCCGTCTCAGCGTGAAGCACAGTTCGAGGAAGAAGGTTTGTAAAGGGCAGCGGTAAGTTCGTGTTCATCCTATTCAGTCAATTTTTTATTGGAAATAAATAAAAAGGGAGAAAACTGCAGCGTGGTAAAGATTGGGTGCAAAAAAAAAGTTCAATCAATGGCATAGCCTAGATGTCCTATTAACTAGTTGCAAATTTTAGATGTCATCGTTTACTAGCTAGGATTCTATCACGAAACCATTGGATTGTATCACATTTCCTTGGGCTATTAAAAGGGTTTCTACAACGAAAATAAATTTTAAAAAGGAGAGAAAAATGGATATAATGATATAGACCTGGTCAATTCATGCTATGGTTTAGATGTCCATTTACTAATGGCAATCCATAAATATCTGCTTTAGGAATAGGAATGATTTAACAAATCCATGGGTTTTGTGGCAATTTTACAAATAACCCTACAAAAAACTAAAGAAAAAAATTACTACTAGTTTTCAAGGTCGTGATATTATGAGAATTTTTTTTAATAGTTGACAAGAAGTTTTCTCCATCGGTACATATTAGAAATTTAAATTTAAATTTTCAGAATTGATTACCAATTATTCTTTTTATAAATTATTGAAATTACATAAATGCTTCATAACATGTCCTAATTGTGCTGTCTGTGTCTCATGTAGATTGAGAAAATATGTTTTTTCTTCTTTTTTTTTTTTGGGGGGGGGGGGGGGCGGGGCGTTTATATGCTTCTGAATTTTTAATTTTCTCACCTTGTCAATATGAAGCAAAGTCAATGTTCCTTAGAATCACTAAAAGAGTTCCATCATAGTCTTAAAACAAAGAAATTGTCTGATCACCTTCCACTTCTATAATCTTCTGAAACTTTCCGATGCCTTTACAAAACAAGAAACATTTTTCGTAGAATGATCTAAAAATATAGTGTAAATAATTAATAGATTGTGATGTTATTGCTTATGAACCACAAACAAACCATTCAGAACAGAAAACTAATTGATTACCATACCTTACCAACAGTAATAGAGGCAGTGTCACCAGTTTCATCAGCAAGTTGTACAACAGTTCTACAGTCTTTGCTGTCATTAGCCATGTAAATGTTTGTTCTTCTTTTTCTCAATAATATAAGGAATAACACCATGACTACAACAAATATCTTAAGGACCAATGCTACACCCACTAGGGACCACATCAGTATATGGCGACAATGTTTACTCTTTCCTACATCACATCGTTATATGTCTCAATCAAGGTAAAATGTGATATTATAAGAAAACAAAAAAAAATGTCACCTTTGCTCTTTTAGTTCTAGGATGTCAGTTACTTCGCATGATAATTGCGACAGTGGATAGAACATAACGTTGCTACACACTATGCAGGAGCAAACATCTTGAAACTGTTTTCATCCAGATTTAGTTCCCCTGTTGTGAATCAATTCTGTGACACTACTAAGATCGCTCTAAGCCCCCTTGGTCTAATACTCATGGTTATATATAAAATACATTTACGATTCCTCATTCGACAAACATAGTGTATAGTAGTCGTATAGCAAGACTATTTTTTTTTTTTGAATGGGCAGACTACTCGTGACTCTTGGAACATGTTAGTGCTATTTAGTGTACTCACTTTATATATGGAAATAGCCTTATTTTGATGTCCAAATTAGTGTTTACCATCAGATAGCTCTATATTCATTACATAAAGTGCTTTTATTAGATCATATTGTAGAAACAAAGCCATTCTCGAGGTGATATTCTCCTTCCTATAGCCAATCACGATCTGCCGCTAACCTGCCAGTTCACAGAGACGTTCTTAGTGATCCACCCAATGAAACACTACAAAATTCCACAAGAAGGTGCACTATTTTTTTTTCCTTCAACATATACAAAGAGATTCTCCAAAGAGCGCCGATGCAAATCTAATATTTTTCACCATTTTTAGTATAACCTTAAGTAAGAAACCCATGACAAAGGAAAAGCAGAAACAAATCCACCGGGTTGGAGGGGCGAAAGAGGGGGGGAAGGGGGGTGGGGACTGTGCCCCCCACCACCTCCATCGTAAGCTTGTGCAACTGTCGATCAAAAATAATCATAGGAATAAGAAAATCAGATCAACCATTTTCTCTATTCGCTATCATTAGGCATTTCTCGTTTCTGTTAGTTTCTTCTTTAATGTAATAACTATAGTTTGATACTATTGTTTATCATCTGGTACTACTCATGAGTCACACTTTTGAGCTAAAACTAAAGGTTGTGAAAAGCAAGTAAGCTCTAGATTGGAGTTAGGTTGGTAGGTTATTGATATATTTCACCTGATGTTTATATTACAATGTCTGGGAGGTACGTCCTCCTATAAAATGGAACAAGGATGATGCAGTTAAGTTTGTCCATGGAAAGCTTGGACTAAATAACAATCAAGACGTCTTCCCCATGTATAATGGAGATGACACAAGAGATGAAGACGACTTTCAAGTAACGTTCACCTCTTTAAGCAAATGTTAGTGAACTCACAGCCAAAACAATTTCCCTAATCATCTAATTTAATTAAAGGTTCTTCGTGAGTGCGAAAATGGAGTTGGTATCATGGTCTCGAAAGTTAGAAGAGATATCAATGCATTTTATTCACTAAAGAAACCGTCCGAGGTATTGTATTTAATATAAATAATCATGATCTTGCTACCTATATGGGAGTGCTGATATTCAAATTTTCAACCCAGATATTGAACTTTATCCAAAAATTGATGAACTGTGAGCTGGATAAAGTTTCTAGCAAGTGATTAAGCTAATAACTATTGTATTACCTCCTGAACACTTTGCTACAACTTAATTGCATGCATTAGGTCGTTATTGATGTCATACCAGTAGTGCTATACAGAGGGCCTGTGCGGCCCCCCCCCCCCCCCCCCCCCCAAAAAAAAAACACACACACACACCCCACCACCACGACAACCCTCGCTTGGTAAGTATGCGAAACATATGTACACCATAGTGTAGATGCTATGACAACCATTATTACCTGATCTAAATCTAGTGCAGCACTCAAATTTTGGATGCACTTGTCACGGTTCTAACCTACAAGAGTGCAAAATAAGAAGTCACAGATGGATGAAGTGTCAGTTTAGGGTTGGAAATATTAGTTGTTTTTACCTTGTTAGACATAAATACAACATCTGGATCATTTATAATATTTGCATGGGTTCCGTCATAATCAAGAAATAGGGTAAAACCTTCTCTTGTGCACTCCATGATATCTTGAAATGATATCACATCCCAAAATTCTTATTTTGAAATTTGATTCATTTTCCACTAAACAACTTTAAAATTCTTCAGTTTTAAGTTTCTTTTGCTTATTTAAATGAAACTTCATTTTATTTTGTCTCATTATTTGAGTTTTGATTAACGGGAGTTTTCAAAAATAAAAAAGTTCTCAGTGCCCACTGCTCTAGCTTCAAGATATGTACGTTCTGCGCACACGACGATATCTCCATCCTTATTCTAATAATTTCCTTGATGTATTCAATGTCTCAGCTATGTCATATCCTTCTCTATCAAGTCTTGTTCGTTATCACAGGAGGGCATATGCAGATTCACAAAGATGGATCCGGAACACGGTCCTTCTACAACTTGCTGTGAATGACCCTGTCAATATCAAATGAATTGATCTCCTTTTCAAGTCACCCCGTGGCTAATCCATCTTTGCCGTGATTCTTCCCGTCAACGTGCATCTTTTCTTCAGTCTTTGTGCACAATCAGCACTGCTCTTGGTTCTGGATGACTCAGCGTGTGCGATGGTAGTCCAATGATGTACCAATCAATTACTTGCAATATTTATGCATCCACCATGCCAAATCATGTTCCATCAAGTTGTGTTTGTGATCACAGGAAGGTATACTCAGATCCCTAAGGATGTCTCCAGAGACGTGTTTTCCTCTGAAATTGCCACTACAGGACCATCCAGTTCCAACCAATTTTTCTATTTCAGAAATAATTTGTGACCAAATAATCATGTCCCCTTAGTGTTCCATACACCATAACACATGTCAATAAAATTCCATCTTGTTAGTTGCAATCAATCATTGGGAACATGACCTTACATCACCATATCCTATCAGTGAGCCATCTTTATCAATCATCACATATCGTTCCTGATGATCATGTTTACTTGTATGTTTATTATATTGTTGTTACTTTTTTACTTGCTTATATCTCCGTAATCATGCATATATGGAAAATAGAGCTTGGACTCGAAAATCATACAAGAATCACATGAAGAATTTGAATTTAACGAATTACAAGCACATAGTGATAACATGAATGCAAAAGCAATGGTCCCTGACCATCTTGCACCTATTACACCTTTAATTAACTTACGTGCATGTTTGTGTCAATTTGATGGGTACTATGATTAGGATTTACTAGAACTATTTCAATTTTCTTTGTCTCCAAAACCTAGTTATAGTTTGTTATGGGTAGACGTGCTTAGCTTGCTTATATGGACGGTTTAGGTAATGTTAACTTTGATTAATTGAACTATGATCATGTGGGATGATGGTAATGTTGTAGCAACTTGACATATACGGTCTAATCAAGTGGGGTGTGATGTTGGATGGTGCAGTTGGCACATGATTGTTTGGTGGTTATATTTGCTTAGATCATCGAAACAAATTGTTCTTTTACGATAAATATTGTACTGTGTGCATAAAAATTGATTTTTGGGAACGCATACAGATGAGATAGGCTTTGTTCCTTAAAACCACGTTTAACTAATGAGTCTAAAGCTGAATGACACGCTACCTGAAGAAAGGACTAAACTTGTTAAAAATATGCACATAAAAAAAAAAAATAAAAAGAAGAATTTTGGTGGAAATTCAAATATAAGAACATGTATAAAAATGTATTCCAGGAGCAATTGTGTGAGCATTAGGATCAAAAAATAAAGAATGATGGATGATAAGAAAAGTTATTACCTATACATCAGTCTTTATGTCAGTCAAAATAATTTCACCACCAATATTTGTACGTCCTCGGTGAATACTATTTTGAACCGTCACATGCTTTTATGAGTTTTCTTACTCTATAGAGGCAATTACCAAAAGTATGATTATTCCTACGACCAACGTGCAACTCACTACCACTAATACTCAGATAACTATTTGATATTTGTGGTGGTTTGAAGTTTAGGGAGTATCCATGCTTACATATGGTAATGGTCAATCTCATAAATACTACTCATAAATATTAAAATGAAATACTCTTTTATTCGGTACATACAAGTAATAACACCATAGCAACAACAAGTACAACAAGTACCATTGTTGGACTCTATAAATATATATGGCGATGATGTTTACTCTATCTCTATGCATTGTATATGTCAGTCAAGCTAAAATGTAGTCTTATAAGAAAAAAATAGTTTTCTTCTTATCACATTTACTCTTCAATCCTCGGATGTCAGTCGTTGATTTTCTAGTAAAATTTTATTATATTTCCACCTATACTCACATCAAATGTTGGAGGTTAATTTGGACCCCTTCAAACCCTCCAAAACATGATTCACTCACTAGATCCATATGACAATTGTAACAATGGATAGAATCCAACGTGGGTACACACTATGTAGAGCAAACATCTTGGAGCTATTTTCATCTAAATCCAGTTGTCTAGTGGTGAAGCAACTCTTTGGTGCTATTGCATATTCGGTTATAGCATACATCATTGCAGTAATAACTCCAACATCACTAGCCCCCAAGTTGTGGCACACATTGTTCATCAAAAATGTATTTTTCGATAAAACAAATTTGATTTCCTCATTTGACAGATAGTGTTCAGTAGTCGTATAGCACAACTAGTAACTTTTACGAATGGGCAGACCGCTCATAACTCTTTTAGGGTTGAATAATCATATATATGACATACGTCAAGTTGCCGCGTTGTTGACCTTTTTTGTTGGTTGGTTGGCGGGGGGGGGGGGGGGGGGGGATGCCCCCTTACTTCGTTAAATTTAAACTAAATTAAGATCTTAACAATGGGCAAAAGAGTTCCATCATAGTCTAGTAATAAATAATTGATCGATCACCTGCCGTTCCATGATTTCTTAAAAACTTTTATTGTATTATTATTTTTTATCATTATAAGATGGAGTTATTCCTCCTCTGAGATTTTGGTTCAAGAAGGAGAAGAATGTTTTGATTGGGTGGGGTTCTGCCTGCAATAAAGATGACATCGGGTGTTCGGAGCACAACATCATCAATATGGATCAGATGTTTAGGAGGACGTTGGGTATGAAATCAATATATTGTTGCTTAATATGTGTGCAGATGACTAAAGAATAATTTATTTTGGTATTGGAGATGCCCTCTGAGGACTCATTTGTTTAATTTTAACTAGATATAAAATATTCTCTTTTTGCAACAATATTTAAACATTGATGTGGTTTGACATCATAAATGATTATATATCTAAAATACATTTGGAATAGTAGAAAGTGTGAACTAATTACCTGCACGGAGATAGATGAATTGACTTTCTGACTGGAGGGATATAGGGTCTGTTTGGTAGCCTGCATGAGGCCTGGCTCGGCCCAACTGATGCAAGAAATGGGTGTTTGGCAGCCTGCAGCGAGCTCCTCAGCCAGGCCAGACTCGTGCAAAACGCGTCCTCGGGCCAGGCTGCGGAGGAACGCGGCGGATGGGCGTATCGCGCGAGGCAGGCTCGGACGATGCAAAGGCCTGCTCCCCGCTTGGCCCAACCGATGCAGCAACGCCCGCCCCATATAAAAGGGCTCGGTGAGGCGGGTGTTAGGGTTACCTGCCATTTCTTCCCGCCGCACTCGTCGCTCACCGCTCTCTCGACTCTCACTCTTGCTCTCCCACTCGCTCGTCTCTGCAGCTGCCTAGCCGCCGGGAGCGGTGCCGGCTCTCCCACCTTTGCTTTGCACGTTTCGGCCGCGAGCCTCCAGGTGGTAAGTACGGGCGCTGCGCATCGATTCCGGCCACTTGAGACCGACGGTCATCTTCCTCTTTTCATTTTCCTGGTCAATCTGCCTTGTTTATTAATTTTAATTCACTTGTTTCGTCAGATCTACTGCTTTGAATTGCAAATATGGTTTAGTTGTTAGTGGATGGAGCTCTTACTTGTAGAAATGCTCGGATTGCACTAAGAGTTGACTTGTTTCCATCGTTGCAGTCCGTTTAAGTGTTTATTGTGCTACTGGGTATAGGTTTAGTGCGTGGATCTGAGGTTTGGTGTTGTCTTTGTTGGCACTAGACTATTGCGTACTATTATTCTTACATCTCTACGTAGATCCCGTGCTTTTGTTGTTCGCCTGTTTGGCCGCCGCCATTAACAGCTGCCTGCGAGGTCCCGTGAAGCAAGTGAAGAAGACAACCTAGACATGTGAATGTTATCTTATACGGGCTAAATAGGCTGCTCTGTTCGTGGGCTATCATTGTGGGCCAAGTTAAGTGACGAGTGATGCAACAACAAAGTCCACGTGAAATGATTCGTCTTCCGTTTCCTTACTTTTCTCTGAGTTCTGCTGTTCTACTACAACTTGGATGAACCGCGTGTAGGTAGTTGAGCATTTGTATCATTTATTTTTGTCCTCCGCCACTGCTGGTAGTACTATCCTTTTTATAAATTTGTATCATTGTTTTCGTGTGGTACATAATTTATTTCTGTGCATTACAGAGTGTTAGTTTTTTTAATCCAATTACTGAGTGTTAGTTGAATGGTCAATGATGGAAACATGTCTATGGGTGGCGCATGCTCAATGTATCGCAGCCGAGGCATGTCTAATTCGTGTGCTACCTTTGATTTTTTTTATTGTGATTTACAATGAGCACAGTACGTTTACATATGTTGTCATTATTTTGTTCATTATGTTTGTAGACATGGACCCTACATCTATTCGTCGTCGCCTTCATGTTAAGGCTGCTGCTCTAGTTACCGTGTTAGCTGCTTGGTTCTTTTCATGGTGAGAAGTAGGTTGCGGAGGCAGGCTGCTGCCATCCCCTTTGAGCCAATAGCTGAAAGGGAAAGACAGAGGATGGCTAATTTGACCTTCATTTTCAACTCGGACGACGTGAATTGCGTTGAGCAGCTGCGCATGAAACGTGCACCCTTCTTTCAGTTGTGTGATCTGTTTCGGTCTAGATGCCTTTGACCGATAGCTTCCACAGCTCCATTGAGGAGCAGGTTGCCATGTTCCTTAATGTGGTTGGCCACAATCAAAGATTTAGATCAATAAAGCTCACATTTAGAAGGTCCACTGAAACTATTAGTAGGTACTTCCATGAAGTGTTGTATGCTATTGGTGAGTTAAGGAATGAAATGATTGTGCCACCCTCCACGGCTACACCTGCAAAAATCAGTAACAGTGCAAGGTGGTTCCCTTATTTTCAGGTTAGGCCTCAATTAGTTAAAAACATATTTAGTAGAGGATAATTATGAGTAACATAATTTTGAAAGTATGTTAATGAAATGTAGGACTGCGTGGGGGCAATTGATGGTACTCATGTGTCAGCTAGGGTA
>LFJQ01000569.1:0-21385 GCA_001182835.1 Oropetium thomaeum
CTGTGAATGATGTTTAAGGAAGTCTATTATACTTCCATGAGGTGACTTTTAGTTGGCATGTTCATCAACTTCAACTTTAATTAAGTTAATGCGACATTTTTCATCGGTTAATTTTATTTAATTACTTCGGCTATTAAACTAGGGTTAAAAATGAAGATTTAATTCTTCCTCAAGATCATTTTTAGTGGGTAGTACTCTCTGGAATAAGCATTTCGGGCTTTGGGTGGGGCCTAGATGAGTTTTCTGTATTAATATAATTCATCAAAGTTCCTGTTTTTAGATCTTGTAAAATCAGAAAGCACTAGTAAACATTAGAATAAAATTATGAAACTTTACGTGAGCATTCCTGAGAACCAGATCTACAACTTTGCTTTTGGGGTCTAACCTTGCAAATGACTTTTTACAATGGACTTTAGAAAATGGTATTAAACTAAGCAGGTTGAGGTTATTTAATAGGGTTAGATGTCATTTTGTGCTCCTAAAATCTTCATAAAATTCCAGAGGGTTTGTAATACCATGGAGCACCTGTGGATAAAAGGCCAGCCCTAGCAATACTATATAATGTAATTTAAAATTCAAAAACAGAAAGGAGTGTTTCTAATTAATTCTGCAAATGTTTGGTCATTTGTTAAAAAACGTGTTTTAACAGAAAATTAGTACTTTTCATGAGGGTTCTAAAAAATTTTGGTTTGGCATTTTTGGATCTTCCTGTGATTTTCTAGGGTTTTTTAGAAGACAGAGCAATAATCTAGAAAATAAATAGGAAAAAAGAAAAACAGTGCAGGGTTGACTTCTGTGGCTTCACGAGAGGAGTTAATTCGATGAGTGAATTTTATTGAAATTGAGTCGAGGCGGTGTTTCACCGTGGAGGCGTCGGCAATGGGGGGTGGCGTCCGGAAACAGTGGAATTGAGGGGAGCTTCGCGCGCATTGGGGAGGAGAAGAAGAAGGGGGGGGGGGGAAATAGAGAGGATTGCGCGCCAATTTAAGGAGGGAACCGAGGTAGAGGAGAGTAGGGGACAGGGGGGGTCGGCATGGCGGGCGGCGGCGCAGAGCAGGGGCGGCGCAGCTCGGGGGCGGGGGGCAGAGAGAAAAAGAGAGAGGAGGGAGGGGGCTAGAGAGATAGAGAGGAGTGAGAGAGAGTGAGGAGGTAGGGGAGGCCGGCGAGTCAAAGCGACGTGGGGGGGGGGGTGCTGCTGTCGGGCGGCGCAGCCGTGCCCTGCCGCGCCGTATTGTCGGGCGGCGGGGCACTGTAGCCCGCCCGGCACAGCAAATTTTTTATTTTTATTTTTTATTTTTATTTTTTTTTAAAGCCCGGCTGTAATTCAATTAAAAAGCACACTTTCTGAGCTCGAAAAATTTTGCAAATTTTGTACTAGCTCAGGAATTATTTGGAACACTTTTTATTTAAGGTTCAAGTTATGATTTGGTTTCTAAAAGTTCATGAATTTCTAAGTTGATTAGAGTTTGGGTGAATTTTTAAGGGGGTCTAAATCCTTTCCAAAAATCTTGAAAAATTTCCCAAAATTCTATTTTGAAGTGTACTTAATTGTTATGTAAAAATATAGCTAGGGTTCTATGGAAATTTTTGACGGTCAAGAGTTAGGGTTTGGGTTTCCTTCTGTTAACGAGATTTCGACACTTCTAGTGGCGATTCCTCCAGATTTTTGTTAAATGCTCTGTTGTTTGTCAAACTTTTCATAGTGTCTCTTTAAAGCATTTTAAATAATATTTCTTTTTATTTTCATGATTGAACTTGCTCTAAAGTGAGTGAAATTGTGGATTAGGGTTTCGAACTGGAGTGTGAATTCTTATCGGGTGGTAATGACTATGTACTGTGGAGCTGGGGGCCCCTGTTGGTGAAAGTGTTCAAACTTAAATTATTGAAATTGTTGTCTAGTTTAATGGAAGGGTTTTAAGCAGCATTGCTCATTAGTTCACGTGCTAGTTTTGCTCAAAAAGTGCAAAAATTTCTTTTTAGGGTTTACGATTTGCCAGTGACTTTTTAAGTGACACTGGGGTGTCACAAAGGACGGGTCTTTCAAGGGCTTCCAAGCACACAAGTCTCTCTACCAACACCCATGAACGCACTTAGAGGCAGGAAGCACTCTCCCTTCCTCCTCTGTTTGTAACCCCCTTGTAATCCTTGTCGCAAGTAATACAAGCAGCACGAAAACTGGACGTAGGGCATTATTGCCTGAATCAGTATAAACCTTGTGTCCACTCGCGAACCATCGAAGCCTCAAACGCACCCCCCACGATAAATTTACTACTCGACGGTAACGAACCTTGACAGTTGCGTGCCAGGTAGGGGCGCTGTGCGTTTTTCGTCGATCATCTTTTCAGGTTTCGATGGCAAACTGCACCGACGGATAGGCACCTGGGACCGTCGTCTCCTTCAGGAGCCTCGACTTCGTTGCCACCTCTGGAGGCAACCTAGTGCTGGAAGACGCCCCTGCATCACCAGCCGCCACCCCTGATTCCCGTTACGCGCCGACCACTTCGGCCAACGGGAAGAAGCAACGACCGGGCAAAGGCTCGCGCTCCCGGAAGCCCTCACGCAAGGGTCCACGCGCAGCCTCTTCGCCCATCAGGGCAGCCTTGGTACTGCCACGATGACTCGTACGTCATCGTGCGAAAGTCTACGCTCCACGGACACCGAGTTCGTGGGAATGACAGGCTATACGTCGGAATCCTTTTTCGACCTCCTCGACGAGGCGAACAGAGGTTCTGACCCGGAACACAGCGAGGGAAGCAACAACCCCTCGCGCGAATGCCTCATGACGCATTCCGAAGACCCGCTCGACTCGGGGGATAATCTCCCTC
This sequence comes from Oropetium thomaeum, assembly GCA_001182835.1. Taxonomy (NCBI): domain Eukaryota; kingdom Viridiplantae; phylum Streptophyta; class Magnoliopsida; order Poales; family Poaceae; genus Oropetium; species Oropetium thomaeum. The sequence goes on from LFJQ01000569.1 coordinate 2,826, forward strand.
TCACCCAGCTGCTGCCGGCCTCCGAAACTCCCTCCCGCGACATACTGCCTGACCAGTTACAAGCACGGAGGGAGGAACTCCGTGAGGCCAAACGGCAGCTGGAACAGGAGGAGGCGGAGATCAACCGAGAGCTCGCTCGCGCCGAGCCCGGTGGACGTGCCCGCTCCATGGCGCGCGACGTATGCCAGCGGATCATGGAGGAAGGCGATGGGCCCCCACATTTCACGCGGGCGAGCCAGAACCTTGCTGCAGCAGCAGCATTGCTTCGAGAGCTCCCCGAACCCATCACGCCCGAAGCTCGATGCACTCGACGCGAAGTTGAGGTGCTATTGCAACGAGCAGCGGCACAACAACCGGAAAGCTCGCGATCGCGGGCACGCAAACCACACACCCCGAACGTGTCCGTAGCAGACGCTCGGGGACGGACGAGGCCTCAAAAGCCTGCGTCCGCGGACGTCTTGGTGCGAACCGCGACGCCCGCGCAACCTTGGAGGCGCGACGGCGGCAGCCAGAACGCGTCCCTAAGGCAGGCCGAGATCGTCATCCACGCCGAGGAGGGCGATTCGATGATGACGAAGACAGAAGTCCGAGCCCGGATGCTCCGGGTCCTCGGGCTTTCAGCTCCCACATTCGGAGCGCTCCGTTCCCCGGCGATTTCGGCCACCGACCAACGTGCCGAAATACGTCGGGGAGACGAATCCGAGCCTCTAGCTCGAAGACTATCGGCTCGCTTGCCGAGCCGGAGGAGCGGATGATGATCGCTTCATTATCCGCAACCTGCCACTCTACCTGGCCGACTCAGCCAGAACGTGGCTCGAGCACCTCCCCACTGATCGGATCACGAGCTGGTCTGACCTAAGGGAGGTCTTCGTAGGTAACTTCCAAGGGACCTACGCACGCCCGGGCAATCTCTGGATCTGAAGAACTGTCGACAGAAACCGGGGGAAACTCTCCGAGAGTACGTCGACGCTTTCCCGGAGTGCAACGAGTGCAAGACTCGGCGACGCGACGTCATCGGGGTTTCTTGTCCGGGACTACTTGCCGCACCCTAGTCCACAACTAGGGTGCAAAGTCCGAACGGCCAAGGAACTTTGGACATCCGACCGCCACGCTTCCGTGAGGAAGCCGTGGGGCGCGATCTTCAACCGCCCGACTCAAGGGGAAGCAGGGGGACAACACCGGCGAAGATCCCTCCAACCGCTCCGTAAGAAGAAGAAGAACGGCCACAGCCGTCTGATGGGCAGATGGTTGCGGCCGCCGAGCGAAAGGGCGCCAAGCGCCAGCGGCAGAGACCTCGGACCACTTCGAGAGAAAGTGGAACGGTCCATGCCCCAACACGAGTACCCCATCAGCACCTCTACAAGGACTGCTCGCTCTTGAAGCGGTTTCTTAACCAGGGGCCGCCGAAGGGCAAGCCGAGAGGCAAGCCTCGACAAGCCCCGAGGGAGTAGATGGCGAAGGCGACGCCAGCGAAGGTAACGACGGCTTCCCCGAGCCCGCGTTGCCTTATGATCTTCGCAGGTCCAGAGGCGAACGGAGAAAGCGCCGAGCGAAAGTCGAGCGTCGCGAGGTGTCGCTACGAGCCCGCGACACCTGCCTTCCTCCGGTGGTCGGAGGCCCCGATCACGTTTGATCGATCCGACCACCCCAGCCACGTCCCCGACCGGGTCGATACCCTCTAGTAGTTACCCCATATCGGCTAGAAGTGTCTCACCAAGGTCCTCATGGACGGAGGCAGCGGCCTCAACTCCTCTACGCGGAGACGCTTGACGCCATGGGCGTTGATCGGTTGCTCATTCGACCGACAGGAGCCCCGTTCACGGCGTCGTCCCGGGGAAGCAAGCCGTCCCACTCGGGCAGATCGACCTGCCATCACGTTCGGGACCCCGACCAACTTTCGAACGGAGACTTTCACGTTCGAGGTAGTCGGATTCCACGGTCGTACCACGCCATCTTGGGGAGCCGTGCTACGTGAAGTTCATGGCTATCCCAACTACACCTACCTGAAGCTCAAGATGCCTGGGCGAAGGGGGTCATCACCGTAGGCGCTTCCTTTCAGCGCGGCCTACCAGTGTGAGACGGAGGAGCGGGCGAGCTCGCTTCCGCAACCATGCATCCACGGAAGAACTCGCTGTCATCCGGCAGCAGATCACCGAAGACGCCCCCGACTCCAACCGCAGCGCCGGATCCTTCGAGCCCGCTGAGGGCACCAAGGAGATCCAGCTTGACCCTATCAACACCCCGAGAAGGTGGCCAAGATTGGGACATCCCTCTCGCCAATAGGAAAGCGTGCTCGTCGACTTCCTCCGCACGACATCGACATCTTTGCGTGGAACCCTCGGACATGCCGGGCATTCCGAGGGAAGTCGTCGAGACTCCTTGCATATCAAGCCGGACTCCGGCCGGTGTAGCAACGACTGCGCCGTTTCGACGAGGGAGAAGCGCAGAGCCATCGGAGAGGAGATAGCCAAGCTGCTGGCAGCCGGTTTCATCCACGCCGTTCGGGTCGTACTGCTACGTCACGATGCCGTTCGGGCTCAAGAATGCAGGCGCAACTACCAGCGCTGCATGATCAGATGCTTCGACGAACTCATCGAAGATATCGTCGAAGCATACGTCGACGACATCATCGTCAAATCCAAGAAGACCGACCAGCTCGTCGTCGACCTGGAGCGGACCTTCACCAAACTCCGAGCAAACGACATCAACTCAACCTCGAAAATGCGTTTTCGGGGTTCCAAGGGGAATGCTGCTCGGATTCATTGTCTCCGAACGTGGCATCAAGCCAATCTGGAGAAAATCGAGGCCATCAATCGAATGGGCCCGATTCAAATTTGAAGGGAGTGCAAACGCGTAACCGGATGCTTGGCGGCGCTGAGCCGATTCATCTCGCGTCTTGGAGAACGCGTACACCCTCTCTACTAGCTCCTGAAGAAATCCGAGCGATTTCAATGGACACCAGAGGACAGGACGCGCTCGACAGGATAAAAGTCATCCTGTCAAAGCCCCAGTCTGGTGCCTCCGACCCCCAAGGAGCCTCTCCTCCTCTACATCGCCGCGACGATCCAGGTCGTCAGCGTCGCCCTTGTTGTGGAGCGGACGGAAGAAGGCCACGTCCTCAAGGTCCAGCGACCAGTCTACTACGTGAGCGAAGTTTGTCAGGACGAAGACCTGGTATCTTCAGATCCTGAAGGTCCTCTACGGTGTCGTCCTCGCCAAAAGGAAGCTCCGACACTACTTCGAGTCTCATCCGGTGACCGTCGTCAGCTCCTTCCGCTACGCGAGGTCGTCGAGAACCGCGACGTGACGGAAAAGCCGCAAAGTGGGCGTTCGAGCTAATGGGCGAGGGCATTACATACCTTGGCTGACTTCATAGCGGAATGGACAGAAGTACAATTACCCACGGTCCTGTCGACCAGGAGTATTGGGTGATGTACTTCGACGGTTCACTGATGCGAAAGGGAGCAGGGGTCGGACTCGTCTTGTCTCCCCTTAGGGTGCGCATGAAGTACGTGATCCGCCTTTCATTCCCGCATCCACAACGTAGCCGAATACGAGGCGGTCGTCACGGGCTCAAGATCGCCGACGAATTGGGAATTCGACGACTCGAAGTTCAGGGCAATTCCCAATCGTCGTTGGCCAAGTCATGAAGGAGTCAGCTGCCACAACGAGACCATGGACGCCTACTGCAAGGAGGTCCACAAGCTGGAACATAAGTTCCACGGCCTCGAGCTCAGGCACATCCCAAGGCGACAGACGAAGAAGCTGACTCCTTGGCGAAGATGGCCGGTCGGGCGCGAACAGATCCCGCCAGGGGTCTTCGCCCACGAACAGAGCCGACCGTCAATCCGACCCCAAGATACGTCAGGGATCGGCACCAAGCCGCCCCAGGCACAAGGGGACGGACCGACCACGACGCCTCCCGACCCTGCGTCATGGAGATCGACGAGGCGTCCGCACCTGATACGAGCCTCTAGACGACTGGAGGACACCGTATCTCGACTGACTCCTCAAAGGAGAACTCCCCGCCGACAAGACGGAGGCTCGATGCATCGCACGACGCGCCAAGTCCTTCACCATTATCGACGGAGAACTCTACAAGAGGAGCCTCACCAGAATCTTGCAACGCTGCATCCCATCGAGCAAGGGAAGATGCTGCTGCGAGACATTCATGGAGGGGTCTGTGGCCACCACGCTGCACACAAGACCCTCGTCGGAAACGCGTTCCGACAGGGATTCTACTGGCCAGCCGCCGTCAACGATGCCGCGCATATCGTTCGTACGTGTGAAGGTTGCCAGTTCTACGCTCGGCAGACCCATCTGCCGGCGCAAGCACTGCAGTCCATCCCCATCACATGGCCATTCGCGGTTTGGGGACTGGACCTGGTCGGGCCACTCAAGAAGGCACCCGGGGCTACACCCACCTCTTGGTAGCTGTCGACAAGTTCACCAAGTGGGTTGAAGCCCGGCCAATCACAAGGATCCGACCAGAAGGCAGTCGAGTTCTTCCTCGACATAATCCATCGCTTCGGGGTCCCAAACTCCATCATCACGGATAATGGTACGCAGTTCACAGGGAAACGATTCCTTAAATTCTGCGACGACTACCATATCCGAGTAGATTGGGCGGCCGTGGCGCACCCCCGCACGAACGGGCAGGTTGAGCGCACGAATGGCATGATCCTACAGGGTCTGAAGCCACAAATCTACAATCGGCTGAAGCAATTCAGCGGGCGATGGGCAGCCGAGCTCCCCGCTGTGCTATGGAGTTTGCGGACGACCCCGAGCCGGGCGACGGGGTTCACCCCCTTCTTCATGGTGTATGGCTCCGAAGCTGTACTACCAACCGACCTCGACTATGGAGCCCCGAGGATCAGAGTCTACGATGAAGAAGGCAACTAGACGTGCCTCGAAGACGCCATGGATCAGCTCGACGAGGCGTGAGACTTAGCGCTCCTACAATCGGCGAAACACCAGCAGGCACTGCGACGTTACCACTCCCACTACGTGCGGGAAAGGGCATTCAACGTCGGCAACCTCGTCCTTCAGTGCGTTTAGAGCAGCAAGGACCGCCACAAGCTGTCGCCCCCATGGGAGGGGCCCTTCATCGTCTCCAAGGTTCTCCGACCCGGCTCCTACAAGTTGCAGACGGCGGACGGACAAGAACTCACCAACGCCTGGAACATTGAACAGCTACGTTGCTTCTATCCTTAGAACTCGTAGTAGTCTTACTGTTCCTGGCCACCGAGATAAGCGGCGCCCGACCCCCGTCACGTGGGAGTCGGACCCCGCTCGGGGGCTACACCTGCAAGGTGCGCATCGCGCGCGCACCTTGACACTTGTTAAAATTTTTACCGTCTCGATTGCAAAAGTTTTAACGAAGGGCTTAAGCTCGTAGTGGTTCCATCCTGGCCGATGACACAACCCGCCCAAAGAACCTCGTCTCGGGACGGATCCCGGTCAGTCGTTAAGCCAGGATCTTGTTGGGCAACGCTCGGCGAAGCGAGCGTACACACGATACAACACAGGCAGAAATAAACAGCAATAGTTTACAAGGAGAGAGAATTAAGACATCATTGGTTAATAAGTTTTGAGGTCGAATATTACATTGCTTCAGAGTGCGCAAAAGTTTTGAAAATGATAACAGGCCGAAGACTTGAATGATTACAACTCCGACGCTCAGACTTAAGCAAAAGCACGCGCCGCGCCCACGGGCGTCGTGCTACTAGCCACTTCAACAATTTACTGCGGTGACTCGCACAACTCCCACTGGAGGTTCCCGAACTCGGGGAGAGGCTCCTCCCAATGGAAGCTACCTGCTTGGTCCTGCATGACGGCGCCTGAAAACCACAAAACGCTAATGCGTGAGCTTCTAAGAAGCTCAGCAAGACTTACCCGTCAAAGTGGCTGACTACAGCCGACTCCTAGACATGCTGGCCGACTCGGGTGGGTTTACTTGCAAAAGGACTCGCAAGCCTATACTACTCTTGTCAAATTTTAGCACAGGTTAAGTGATTAGAAAATAAATTTAATTAGCACTGAGCTAAGCAAACATACAGAGTAACAATAGCATTAGTAATAATCATAATTCATTCTCATTGTGTCTCAACCAATTTACTAAATGTGACAGAGAGTTCAAGTAAGCTCATAGCTGAGAGCGACAGCGATTCGAACCGATTTTTATACCTCTGTAGGGTTAACCTAATCGTACGACACGTGCGTGTCCCAGACTCGCACGTGGCAACCGTTCACACCAGCTCCTGCACGTCAATTCCAGCCTACGCATGCCTTAGCAGCGCCGCATCCTACCAGACAACGTGTCCCAGACGGTTTCTGTGGAGTTCCCACGCTGCCCGCCCCAGATCTCCTCCTAATTAGACACGTAGGGCAAGTTCGACGTTGCAATCACCAGGCTACGTAGGTTTACCGGGGCCCATAACACCCAGCATACGATGTACGTTCAATACTTGCCCAGCTGTGCCACACGGATCAGACCAGACTACGGTGACCCTGGTCCCGGACCAGTTGCCGACCTACTGGTACCCAGTCTGACCCTCAATCTTTTATCTTTCTTACTCGTTCACAGTCGTGTGGCACATCTCAGGAAATAGTTTCATTCCAATATACTACTACTCGCGAGCAGTGTCCACTCTGCTCGACTTCTACCGGTAATTATGTGCTAAGCATAGGGTACTATGGGTGTCTATACCAGCTACCGTTAGGGTTTCCTATGGGGAAACAATGCAACTATGGTTTTCAATCAACTCCTAGCACTTAATGCACAAACAAGACACACTCAGTTATAAAAGAAAAACTTTGAACAATGGTTGTGCACCGGGGGCTTGCCTGGTTCCTCTCAGCTGACGTTGACTTCTTCGACGGGGGTCGAGGAACTCGGATCTGCAGCTACCTCGTGAGCGTCAGAATCTACATGATGCATTAGGATTATGATAAGTTCAATAAAAAGAAACTTATTGTTATTATCAATAGTAAGTCTAGGGTTTAGATTGGCGACGCCTAGAATTAGGGCTAACCCTAATTACTCGACGCCGTCGATTAAATTCAATTCTTAATCTGTGAATGATGTTTAAAGAAATCTATTCAGCTCTCATGAGGTAACTTTTAGTTGGCATGTTTAACAACTTCAACTTTAGTTAAGTTAATTTGACACTTTTCATTGGTTAAACATTATTTAATTCCTTCGACGATTAAACTAGGGTTAAAATGAAAATTTTAATTCTTCCTCAAGATTATTTTTAGTTGGTATCACTCTCTGGAATAAGAATTTTGGGCTTTGGGTGGGGCCTAGATGAATATTTGATATTTTATAAAAATTCATCAAAGTTTCTGTTTTTAAATCTTATAAAATCAGAAAGCACTAGTAAAACATAGAATAAAATTATGTGGGCATTCCTGAGCACCAGATCTAAAACTTTGCTTTTGGGTCTAACCTTATAAATGACTTATACAATGCACTTTAGAAAATGGAATTTAAACTAGGCAGATTGAAGTGATTTAATAGGGTTAGATGCCATTTCATGTTCCTAAAATATTCACAAAATTCCAGAGGGTGTGTAGTACCATGGTGTACTGGTGGATCAAAGGTTGGCCCTAGCATTATTCTAGAACTCATTTAAAATTCAAAAAAATAAAGTATTTTTCTAATTAAATCTGCAAATCTTTAGTCATTTGACAAAAAGTGCTTTAACAGAAAATTAGTACTTTTCATGAGGTTCCTAACAAATTTTAGTTTGGCATTTTTGGACCTTTCTGTGAATTTCTAGGGATTTTAGAAGATAGAGCAATAATCTGGAAATAAAAAGAAAAAGAAAACAGGGGAGGTTTCTCCGACGAGCTCCGGCGGCCGTTTCCCGGCGATGGGGTGGTCGCCGGCCGTCGAACCTTGGCTTTTCACGATCTACACGACACGACGAAGCTCGGCAACATGCTATTTATCGAAGTTTTGGCCGGGAAGGTGGTGCTCACCGTGGGGGTGTCTCGGGGCGGCGGCGGTGAGCAAAATTCCGGCGATGGGGGCTTGAATCCGGAGGATGGAGAGTGTGGGAAGCTTCACGGGAGTGAGAGGGAGCAATTTGTTGGGGAATTGGATTGCAGGACGGCCAGGAGGTGGAGTGCACCGTGAGGGTGGTTGTGGCGGCTATGGCGTCGGCGGCCGGGGCAGGGGACGGGGGCTTGCACGGGGAAGGAAGAAGAATGGAGGAGGGGGAGAGTTGGGGAGGAAAATGCGCCACTTATAGCCCAGGTTGGGGGGGAGAAAGGGGAGGAGCACGGCGGCATGGGCGGCGCAGCGGGTCGGGCGGCGCGGCTCGGGTGGCGCGGCAGTGACAGAGAAGAGAGAGAGAGAGAGGAGAGGGAGTGAGGAGGGTAGGAGGGGCGCCGGCAACACTTGAATTCGATGACGTGCCCACAGGGGGCCGTGTCGGCCAGAGGCAGCGGTGCCCTGCCGCGCCGTTTTGTCGGGCGGGCGGCGGGACACTGTTGCCCGCCCGGGCAAAACAGTTTTATATATATATATTTTTTTTATTTTCTACAGTTATCAAATCGATGAAATGGCACACTTCCCTAGCTCAAAAATTTTTGAGAATTTTTGTGCATGCTCAGGAATTTATTTGGAGCACTTTTTATTTATGGTTCAAGTCATGATTTGGCTTCTAAAAATTCTTGAATTTCCAAGTCAATTATAGCTTGTGTGAATTTTTTAAGAGGTCTAAATCCTTTCCAAAATCTTGAATAATTTCCCAAAATTCTATTTTGAAGTGTACTTAATTGTTATGTAAAAATATGGCTAGGGTTCTGTGGAAATTTGAATAGCCATGAGTTAGGGTTTAGATTTGGTCCCCGATAACAGGATTTCGACAATGCTGTTGAAATTTTCCGACCCTAGTCATAATGTTCTGTTGTTTACCAAAATTTTTGTAGTGATCTTCTTGGAGCATTCTAAACATTATTCCTTATTACTTCTAGCGTTGATTTTGCTTCTAAGAGTGAATTGTTGCCGATTAGGGTTTATAGTTGTCGATTTTTGCCCTGGTGACACCTGGGGTGTCACAGCCCTCCCCCCTAAAAGAATCACGTCCCGAGATTTAAGGAGAGGGTTAGGATAGGTATAGGTACCTAGGAGTTTGGGAGTAGCTCGGGGTAGTGCGTCTGAAGAAACTCTGCAGATTCCCACGTGGCTTCGTCTTCCGTGTGGTTGCTCCACAGAACCTTGTAAAACTTGAGTGTCCGTCTTCTAGTAACCCGTTCTTTCTCATCCAGTATCCGGATTGGGCGCTCTGGGTAGGTTAAGTCTGGTTGTAATTCTTCTACTTCTTGAATCACTTGGTCTAGGGGTGCCTTTAGACATTTCTTCAACTGGGATACGTGAAAGACGTTATGCACTCCCGATAATCTTTCTGGCAGTTCCACTTGATAGGCCACGGGTCCGCACTTGGCTGTGATAGGATATGGACCTATGTATCGGGGTGCTAACTTGCCTCTGATCCCGAACCGTTGAACTCTCTTCATTGGTGAGACTCGTAGGTAGACATAGTCTCCTACCTCGAAGGTCAATGGTCTACGCCTTTTATCTTCATAGCTCTTCTGTCTTGACTTGGTGGCCTTCAGATTTGCTTGTATAACCCGTACTTTCTCTTCAGCCTGCTGCACTAGGTCTGGGCCCAATATGACTCTTTCGCCTGCTTCTAACCAGTTGAGTGGGGTTCTGCAACTACGGCCATAAAGTGCTTCAAAAGGGGACATCTAGATGCTGGCTTGGTAGCTGTTGTTGTATGAGAACTCTGCCAATGATAGATAAGTGTCCCATCCTTTACCGTGCTCCAAAACACAAGCTCGGAGCATGTCTTCGAGTATTTGGTTCACTCTTTCCGTCTGACCATCAGTCTGAGGGTGGTAGGCTGAACTGTGGATTAGCATGGTTCCTAGTGACTCGTGGAGTTGTTTCCAAAATCGACCGACGAATTGGGTGCCTCGGTCGGAGATGATCGTCTTGGGTACTCCATGTAGACAGACTATCCGGTCGATGTACAGCTGTGCATACTTCTTCATGGTGTATCTGGTTGAGACAGGAATGAAATGGGCTGTCTTTGTCAAGCGATCTACTATAACCCAAATTGAATCCAACTTTTGAGCTGTCATGGGCAGTCCAACAATGAAGTCCATACTTATGTCCTCCCACTTCCATGACGGAATGCTCAACGGTTGCGACAACCCTGCGCCTTTCAGATGGTCGGCCTTTACTCTGCGGCAGGTGTCACACTCCGCTACATACCGAGCGATTTCTCTCTTCATCCTTGTCCACCAAAACTTCTTTCGCAGATCCTGATACATCTTGTTACTGCCAGGGTGAATTGAGTACTTGGATAAATGAGCTTCATCCATGATCTTCCTTCGGAGCTCGTGATCCTTCGGCACTACCAGTCTGTTCTTGAACCACAAAACTCCTTCTTCGTCTTCACGAAAACACTGCATCTTCTTTTCTTGCAGTCCCAATCTGATCTTCTCCATGCCCTTATCAAGCTTCTAGGCCTTGGCTATCTCATCTCTAAGTGTTGGCACTAAGGCTAGGTTGTAGAGGGCTCCATGGGGTAGAATCCTTACGGCTGGCTCTAGTTCTTCGGTTGCAACTCCCTGATCCAAGTAGTGGCAATGGGCGTTTCGGCTCAACGCGTCTGCAACCACATTAGCCTTGCCCGGATGATAGTGGATCTCTATCTCGTAATCCTTGATCAACTCTAGCCATCTTCGTTGCCTCATGTTCAACTTGTTCTGGGTGAAGATGTACTTGAGACTCTTGTGGTCGGTGTAGAGGTGTACTAGGTTTCCCAATAAGTAATGCCTCCACACCTTCAGAGCTAGTACCACGGCTGCCAATTCCAAGTCGTGTGTGGGGTAATTCACCTCATGCTTGCGGAGTTGTCTGGAAGCATAAGCAATTACCCGTCCTTCTTGCATTAACACACAACCAAGTCCAGTGCCCGACGCATCGCAATACACGTCGAAGGGCTTGCTCAAATCCGGTTGAGCTAGTACTGGTGCTGTGGTCAAGTGCTTCTGCCAAGTTTGGAAGGCTTCTTCGCACTTTTCTGTCCACTTGAACTTCTGATCCTTCTTGAGTAGGTCTGTAATAGGCCTGACAATCTTGGAGAAGTTGGGTATGAAGCGACGGTAGTATCCCGCTAATCCCAAGAAACTCCGCACCTTGTGAACCGTTGTGGGTGCTTTCCAATTAACAACATCTTGCACCTTTCCCGGATCAACAAAAATACCTTCCGCAGACACAACATGACCCAAAACTGAACACGCTCAATCCAGAATTCGCACTTGCTGAACTTGGCGTAGAGCTGATGATCTCTGAGTCTTTGAAGAACTGTCCGAAGCTGCTCTGCATGCTCATCGGTTGACTTGGAGTATATTAGGATGTCATCAATTAAAACCACTACAAACTTATCCAGCTCTGGCATGAATACTGAGTTCATGAGGTACATGAAGTACGCTGGTGCGTTTGTGAGTCCAAACGACATCACCAAATACTATACAGCCCGTATCTGGTGGAGAAGGCCGTCTTCGGAACGTCACTGGGACGGATCTTGATCTGATGATAACCAGACCGAAGATCGACTTTTGAGAAGACCTTTGCTCCAGCCAACTGATCAAATAGAGTGTCTATGCATGGCAAGGGGTATTTGTTCTTGACAGTTACTGCATTCAAGGGACAGTAATCCACGCGTAGCCTCAATGACTGGTCCTTCTTCTTCACGAACAATGTCGGACAACCCCAAGGCGAGGTACTGGGCCGTATAAAACCCTTGTCCAACAGCTCCTGCAGCTGTTTCTTCAGCTCTGCTAGCTCCTTGGGTGCCATCTTGTACGGTCTGCGGGACATCGGGGCTGTGCCTGGCAACAGCTCAATCTGGAATTCCACATCTCTATCTGGTGGTAAACCAGGTAAGTCTTCTGGGAATATGTTCGGAAACTCTTTAGCCACTGGTATCTCGTCCAGACTTTTCTCAACAACATGGCAGACTTGATTGAGGGTGGCTTTAGGGTGATCTAGGTTTATGGACATGGAACCGTGAGGTGGAGAGGTTAAGTGGACTACACGGTTAGCAATGTCAAGGATGGCATTATGGTGTTTCATCCATTTCATGCCGATGATAATATCGATACCCTGCCCATCTAGGATGATGAAGGAGATAGGATAGATGTGACCTCCCAGATTGAGGGAGCTTCACTCAAGCCATGGTTTGATAATACGTTTCCCCCAGGTGATTTTATTACGAAAGGTGGTTCTAGGAGAACTGTGGCTAGGTTCTTGCCTTTGACAAAATTCGTACTGATAAAATTGTGGCTTGCACCGGAATTGAAAAGAACAAAAGCTGAGTGGGTAGAGAGCGAGAACGTACCCGCCAGTACTTGTTCACCCTCAGCAATTTCTTCGGTCGTGGTGTAGTTTACCCGACCGGTCCTGGTGTTCTTCTGGCTCTTTTGCTGGCTCTGTCCTTGGTTTGACTGCCGGTTGCCTCCGAACTGTTGGTTGGAGGGGCACTCGCGGGCGAAGTGTCCGGGCTGCCCGCAGTTGAAGCAAGGCGTGCCTGGTCCAGGGCGGGCGCCCTGTTGAGGTGGGCGGACACCCTGGTTCCTCTGCGGCGTGGGAGGTGCACGGTAGCCGAACTGCTGTTGAGTCTGTGGGGGCCGGTATGGCGGCTGCGGCGGACGAAATGACAGCGCCTGCGGCGGGGTGGCCTTGTACCTCCTACCATCGGGTGCGGTGTACACCAGACGGTACTTGGGTGGGGGGGCATTTGATGGCCCACCGCTGGCTCGCCTTTTCTCCCGCTGCTCCTTCTCGAGGTATTCTTCGGCGATGAGGGCATTGCTGACGAGCTCATTAAATGAGCCGCCCTGATTCAGGGTCAAGCGACCCTGGAGTGTGATGTTCAGCCCTTCCATGAAGCGGTGCTTCCGAGCATCTGTGTCAACCTGCTCCGGGGCATACAGAGCAAGTTGGTTGAAGACACGGGAATACTCGTGCACCGTGCGGTTTCCTTGTGTCAAGGCCATGAATTTCTTGGCCTTCCTCTGCATGAGTCCCGCGGGGATGTGGTGAGCGCGGAACGCCTCCCGGAACTGTGCCCATGGCACCTGGGTGTTGGCCGGGAGAGTGGCCATGTAGTTGGCCCACCAAGCTCCGGCGTATCCGTGGAGCATCTGGGCCGCGAAGAGCGTCTTCTGAGTTTCTGAACAACGGAGTAACCCAAACTTGGCCTCGATTGTATGAAGCCAGTGGTCTGCCTCCATCGGTCCCCGGGCATCTCTGAACTCCGGGGGATGAGTGGCCAGGAACTCAGCATATGTGCTGTCCTGGTCGCGGTTCCGAGCGCCTCGATTTGCGCCGCTATTCTCCAAGATAGCTCGCAGCATCTCTTGTGTCTGCTGGCTGCTTTGAAGCATGGCTGCCATAGCTGCAGCCAAGGTTGGCTCAGCTGGCGGGGGCGGCGGGTTGGAGCTTTCCGCCTCCTGACGTCCTGCTCTAGTGTTCACCATGTTCCTTCATTCCCCAAAAGATGACAGTACATCCGTCGTCCAACTCCTTAGACTGTCAAACCACCACTCTTACACCCCAAAGATTACAACGCCACTAGGATAGACTCTTGAGAACACATACTAACACCAAGACAAAGACAACGCACTCCTTAAGCGAAGCATCTAGCTAAACTATCACTTCGGAACCACCTCCGATCTACTCCTCGTCTGGCTCTGGGTCTGAAGCTTCGGGATCCGATACTTCTGACTCAGGCGCATCATCGTTAGCGGGAGGCGGCTGCTGTGCCTCCAAAGTCCCGCTAACTGATGCTGCAAATGATGGTTCTCATGGGCGAGGTTCTCCGCCATCTGAACCACGTTATCCCTGAGTATCTCTAGCTGGTGAATATGTTGCAACATGATATTGCAATCATTCTCTCTAGCATGGATTTGGGCAGTCTTAATCTTGGAGACCCCTCCAACTCAGAGATGCGTGTAGCGCGCGCGTTGCAGCGAGCACGCAGTGCATTGTTTCTGCTCTCCAAGTGATAGAACTGGAGTGCCCGATCTTTCGGTGAGTGGAGATAATTTCGATCTGTGGAAGCTAACCCTCACGATCCGACTACGACGAGCAAGCCCGAGGCGCCAATGCAATCGCTGAACCAACTCCCGATGGTTACTAACCTTGCTGGATTGCAAGATCAGCCTGATCACGAAGATCAATCCCTGCACGCAATCGAAGAACGAGCAAGAATAAGAGGCGAGCAATCTAATCTATTACTCGAAGGTGGGGTTCTGAATACACGTCGTATGACGGCTGTAGCTAAAGCTATCAATTAAACAAACCCAACCCTAATGTGGCGGCGGCTACTGAATATATAGGGTTTAGGTTGTGGCCTACCCCCCTGGTCACGCCCCTATGGGCTCCAACACGATACATGGGCCAACGGCCCAAAAGGCGGTGGCGCAGCGTCCTGGCAGATTCTGTACGTCCACTTGTTTCAAAGATTCCCGTTGACTCAGATGGAATTTGGGCATGAAACCGGTGCCATTGGAAAGTTTGTCTTCTTAGCTTTCCATCCATATGTAGAATGTCCAAAACGGACTCCGTATGTGGCCAGGGCGACCAAAACATCGTAAGCTGCTCCTGAATTCCGAGATGGGCTCGAACTTGTGTTGTTTTGGGCCTCCACCTTTGGTGACTCGAATTGGATTAGCCTTGGGCCTCCTTTATGACTTGGAAACCTTGTTGGACTCCTCTTTCACTAATGCATGACCCAATCATGGTCGTATGCATGTGTGTCATGTTCTATCATCCTCCCCTTCTTGAAGAAAAGCCGTCCTCAGGCGTCGATTGTACTTGAAACCGATCCTGCACAACACAAGGGAGAGCGGGGTTTCGAAAGCAAAAGAAATCAAAATTATTGTGAGGAGGGATGTCACCATGTTTCCAATTGGTGAATGTTCATCTCGCGTAGAAGATTTAGCAGTATGGAGGCTTCTTGATCGGACGAACACAATGTGTGGCAACACTATCCTGCAAAAGATTAGTACTAACAAAAGACAAAGCAGGGATTGATAGCGACCAGCAATGCTCCCTTCTTGGGAGCAAACTTGTTTCACCAAAACAGAGCTAGAGGAAGGTGAATTATATTTGTAGTATGGCTGCCCTCTAGTGGATCAAAAGTGCGCACAATCAAGGATAATTCCGATTTCACAAATGTACACTCTATGTATCATATATTCTCCTTCGTTGTTATATTTGCCAATAGCATGATAAGTGTGTTTAGAAACCATGGCAATCAGCATATTTAGAACTCTCTCTTCAAAACAATCTAGATTACACAAAACATCAAATTCAATGTAACCCAAAGTATGTAAAGAAGACAACATTTTAAGCTATCGATCGTGTTCAAAATATGAATGGCACGTCTAATGGCAGCACACGTGTGTGGTTTTAAAAGCATGTACAACGGAAGCATTGTCACACAAATCATTTTTTATCACAAGGAACATCAAGCAAATCAACTTGTGACAAAGATAAATCAAGAATAGGTTCCACTAACAATTGCTCTATGATATCATGAGTTGTGGAAAATTCAGCATATCAGACGAGGCTCACCAGCCGTGCGGGAGCACCTTGAGCAGTACCTTTGCTCTCAATATCACAAAGAGTAGGTGCATTGTCAAGTGATGGTTCTGAATTTGCACATGAAGTTGTGGAAGGAGCACCACCTGTGGTCGAGGGTGCTGCAGGTTTAGTCGTCCTCTCGCGCGGTGTGTGCTAGTCGTGGATGGCGCGGGGAGAGTAGGAGCAGCGCTGGATGACGGGTTTCGTCCTGCAAAAGAGTTAGTATATGTTTTCGAGCAGCGTCCCTGCACTTCACGTTCAGCTTTGCAAGCATATTCAAACAATGTGGTCATATCAGCATAATCTTTAAATTCAAGTATGTCCTGAATTTCACGGTTCAAACCACCACGAAATCGTGCGATTGCAGCGTCGTCAGTCTCAATCAAACCACAACGAATCATACCTTTTGTAGAGCCTGGTAATATTCCTCAACAGTTTGTTGCCCTTGCTGGAAACGCTGCATTGATTAAGCAAATCGCGGCCATAGAAGGTACAAAAACGATGTCTCATGGCAGCTTTTAATTGTGTCCAGGTGGTGGGGATAGCAGTGGATTTTTTATTATAATCACGCCACCACGTTAAAGCAAAATCAGTAAATTCACTAATAGCAGCTTTAACTTGAGAACTAGTAGGAATATCATGGCATGAAAAATTCTGTTCGACCTCTAATTCCCAATCAAGATATGCAGCAGGATCATATTTGCCATTAAAAGATGGAATTTTAAATTTAATCTTAGCAAATGAATCATTAGCTGAGTGTCGTACCACACGGGCCATGACCGCGGCGATCTCCATCCTCCTGCAACTCTGTGATCGTAGTGGTCAATGCATCAAGCCGTGCCACGATGGTGTCGAGTGTGGTCTTAGCGCCGCCTGAGCGCGGTCGAGCTGATCGAACCGCACGGTCTTCATGGTGTCAAGAGAATCAAACCGTTCATGCATCGTCTTCATGTTCGCGCAAGTCCATCAACTTGAGTCCGTATGTCCTTCAGCTCATCCATCGTGCCGTCGACGTCTCCTGCCATGGTTAGCGCAAACACAAAACAAAATCGACGACAACAATGGGACAAGGGTGTAACGGCTCACAGGGCACTCACTACCAGTTACAAAATTCTTATCCGTTCTTACCAAGCGCACAGGGGTGAGCTGCAACCAACAGGTAGTACCGACGAAAAGATTGGAGGAGCGATTGCCTGGGGAAACGAAGTATGCTCGAGTAGAACTATGTGGAGTTCTGGGAGGCTGCACTCAATTCAAGGGTTAGCACAATCAAACAATAATGCAATGTTGAATAATAGTGCTAAACACGTATGGATGTTGCTGGAAACAAGTGCGAGAAGGAGGCAAAGGTGAGGAACCGCTGGTGGCCGCACGACTAGGGATAGTCTGGTTCGGTTACGATCGGCCAAACAAAACCGATCAAGAGAAGACAACTGTGCCTTGTTGTTCTGGTTTTTTTTTTTTTCTTTCTTTTTTTTCTTTTCTTTTTCTCTTTTTTTCACACACTCTTCTGTTTTTTTTTTGATTGCACACGTGGCCTTTTATATTTGTTTTTTCCTTTTTTTTTTTGACCGGAAAGAAAACACGGCAGAGTCCGGACCGAACGGACACAGCAGGGCCGAAACCGACCTGAACTCAGCGGCGTACACGGCGCGTCCGAGCAGGATTCTGTGCACGGCGCGGCCGGCAGAGATGCAGCCGAGGCGTGACCAAGCAGGCGTGATCGCCTGGGACTCTTGCGGAGCGCGGCGTGACCTGGTAGGAGGCGCGCACAGCAAACACACGCGCGGACACGACCTGGACTCTGACGCGCGCGCAGCCACACAGCAGATGGAAACAATCTGGACTCACGCGCACCGCACGGGAACGAGCTGGATTCTCGCGCGCGCAGCAGATTGCGTAGTACACGACAGGGGGTTGGTGGGATGTAGGGTTTGTGGTGCTATAACAGATGAGAAAAATCAAAACACAAGTAACCAGCAACAACGAACGCACAAGCACACAAATTCAACAATGCAAATTACTGATCGAAAGTGCGAGCGCAAGGGGTGCTGGGATAAAAGATCTAACCTGAAAATTTTGGTTGTTTGTGGACTAGGATGAACGAAAAACACACGATAAACTCACCGAGAAACATTGGAATCTGATACCACTTGATAGAACTGGAGTGCCCGATCTTTCGGTGAGTGGAGATAATTTCGATCTGTGGAAGCTAACCCTCACGATCCGACTACGACGAGCAAGCCCGAGGCGCCAATGCAATCGCTGAACCAACTCCCGATGGTTACTAACCTGCGGATTGCAAGATCAGCCTGATCACGAAGATCAATCCCTGCACGCAATCGAAGAACGAGCAAGAATAAGAGGCGAGCAATCTAATCTATTACTCGAAGGTGGGGTTCTGAATACACGTCGTATGACGGCTGTAGCTAAAGCTATCAATTAAACAAAACCCAACCCTAATGTGGCGGCGGCTACTGAATATATAGGGTTTAGGTGTGGCCTACCCCCCTGGTCACGCCCTATGGCCTCCAACACGATATGGGCCAACGGCCCAAAAGGCGGTGCGCAGCGTCCTGGCAGATTCTGTACGTCCACTTGTTTCAAAGATTCCCGTTGACTCAGATGGAATTTGGGCATGAAACCGGTGCCATTGGAAAGTTTGTCTTCTTAGCTTCCATCCATATGTAGAATGTCCAAAACGGACTCCGTATGTGGCCAGGGCGACAAAACATCGTAAGCTGCTCCTGAATTCCGAGATGGGCTCGAACTTGTGTTGTTTTGGGCCTCCACCTTGGTGACTCGAATTGGATTAGCCTTGGGCCTCCTTTATGACTTGGACAACCTTGTTGGACTCCTCTTTCACTAATGCATGACCCAATCA
>LFJQ01000570.1:0-21356 GCA_001182835.1 Oropetium thomaeum
GGCATCGGGGGCGGTGGCTTGCTGCAGAGGCACTGCCGCTCGGCAAATTGGCGTGCAGCAGCGGCGACGAGACGGGAGAGAGAGAAGGCAGAGGGGAGGAGAAGATCTTCGGCGAGATCCTTGCAGGGCGCCTTGAAGGGGGCGCGAAAAGGCGAGCCGGCCGGCGGAGGAAGCGCGCTGCCGCTCGGCGGATTGGGCGTCGGGGGCGGCACACTGTTCCTCGTCCGGCTGTTGTCGATTTCAAATGAATTGCTACAAGCTGCTACTGGTTTAAACTGAAAACCCCACCTCCCCAGCTCAGAAAATTATGAAAATTTTTGTGTATGCTCAGGGAATTATTTGGAACACTTTTTATTTAGGGTTCGAGTTCTGAATCAGCTCCAAAATTTTTTGAATTTATGGGTCCACTTTAGTTTGTGTGAATTTTAAAAGGGTTTGAACCTTCTCTAAAAAATCTTGGATAAATTTCTAAAATTCTATTTTGAAGTGAACTTAATTGTTATGCAAAAAATATAGCTAGGGTGTTGTGGAAAATTTGGTGGGTCACGCATTAGGGTTTCACTCCTGCCCGAAGGATTAAGTTTTCGACACTGCGGGTGGAAACTTTCCGATCTGGTAAACGTGTTCTGTGGATTATCAAAGTTTTTGTAGAGTTTTCTTTGGGGCATTTTAAACAACATTGCACTTACTCCCATTGTTGATTTTAGGTGTGAAATGTTTGTCGATTAGGGTTTTTATGTTGTCGATCTAGGTCCTGGTGACACCTGGGGTGTCACATCTTTTTTCGGTTATCCCGAAGAGAAGGGTACAGCGGCGCTCAGTCTATGACGCTCTCTCTAATAGATCCTGGGTACTTGATATCCAAGGAGTGCTTACTGTTGATGTAATCTTGGAGTACCTACAGCTCTGGGACCTTCTCTACGACCTTCAATTGCAGCCAGATATTGAGGATTTTCACTTATGGCGCTTGAGCTCTAGTGGATAGTATTCAGCTAAGAGTGCTTATGAATTGCTCTTCTTAGGTTCCATTCAGTTTGCCCTGGGAGCGCATTTGGAAAACATGGGCTCCAGCTAAATGCCAATTTTTCCTTTGGCTGGTCATTCATGATCGCTGCTGGACTGCAGATCGATTGGCTAAGCGTGGTCTTCCTCACCCTGCGGTCTGCCTGTCGTGTGATCAAGAGGAGGAAAACATCAACCACCTTTTGATCTCTGTGTTTTTGCTCGGCAGTTTTGGTTTTGCTGCAACAAGTTGGTCTGGAGTTCTTAGCACCACAACCAGCAGAAATGTCCTTTGATTATGGTGGGAACGAGTAAACGGATCAACTGCAGGCCTAATACAGAAAGGGTGAATACTTGCTGATTTTAGGCGCTTGGATGCTTTGGAAACACCGTAACCGGTGTGTCTTTGATGGGATTTCGCCTAATCTAGTGGAGCTGCTGCGTTTGACAGCAGAGGAACGATGTCTGTGGGAAATGGCTGGGGCTCGAGGTCTATCCTCTTGACTGCCCCCCCTTAGAAAATTAGTTTTTGTTAGTGGTCGGGTTGCTTTGTGTCTCGGGCGCGAATGTAATCTAGACTATATTTGGGTGTGCGTGGACTGTGTTGTAATGGGTTCTTACCCATCTTTCTTCTTAATATAATGAGCGCAGCTCTCCTGCGTTTTCGAGAAAAAAAAACAGTGCAATAACTTTGACGAAAATTAGGAGAATGGACAAAAGTTGAAAAATGAATGAAAATTCATAATTTACCCTCGAAGCATGGGTAAACCATGCAATTGTCCCTAGTACATTTGTGTAATATGGTCCTCAAGTATAATGTTTGTTTTTCAACCAGATGAGTGTCCGGCGTGTGTTGATCCTTCAGGTAATAACATACAATTAGTGACTCATGTTGACACACACACATTTTACTGCTATGCTTTTTAGTAGTAGAGAAATTAATTATTCGGTCTCAAAAACTTTTCATTCCTTCTCTTGTCATGTCTCAACGAAACTTCCCCACTTGGCCTTCAAAATGGTGGCCTTCCATCGGTCATATATATATAGTAACTGCATTAACATGAGGCATATAAAACTTTTTATTATAGAATACTATATCTTGACATTATTAGCACAAAAAAAAATTTAAATTTGAGTAAGATTCTTTTTAACTAATAAATGCTTTGTTGTCAAATATTTATTCCTTCCCGATTTGCTCTGGTTCCATGTCACGGGTTAAAAAAAAGAGAAAAAAGGGGAGTGGTCAGGGTGATGGAGAAAGAGGTAGCAACAAATGTTTTGACAACTTCTTGTAACATGTCATGAGGGATGTACTGTGTCATAGGATGACATATTATTGGGATCTACCATGCTTTCGTCATAAAAAACCATTATGGAAATATGTGAGGGACAAAAAGAAAACGATTTTGATAATTGAGGAGTCTGGTTACCCGGTTTTCGTTATTGAGAAATTAAATTAGCCACATCAATAGTCAAGGGAGGTTTTGTTTTTGAGAATATAGTTAAAAAGGTAAATTGATTTTTTTTAATATTCAAATAGGAATTCTTCCCCTTCAAAAAAACAAACTAAACCGGCCCAATAGCACGTACGACGACCCAAATGCAGAATTGAACAGATGGCACTGCCTGCTTGTGGACCAATTTTGGTCGGTCTTTAGACTGGTGAAATAGATGGGTCCAGCATGACAGTATTAACCTGCTGCGCCCAAATTTTGGCTCTGATATCCGGTAGCGCTAATCTAGATTCCCACAATCCTGGCAGCGGCGGCACTGTAGCTTGCGGCCGTTGCTGTTCTAGACAAAAACACGATGCCCATCAAACTTGGATGAAATTACCTGACCTACGTCACATCCCTGCCGCGCGTTGGGGCAATTGTCAAAACTACACTTCTAAGAGAAGCCTCCCTCAGAACAATATTAGTAAAGAAGGAATCCCCAGAACAACACTCATGAGCCCTTCCTACAGTTGCAAACACTATTTTTTTTATTTGAAATTTCTTTTGCCCTGATCAAATATCAAAAATGACCAAAGTACCCCTTGCTCCATACAACACATTGTATAGGGGAATAAAATTCTAAAAAATGGAAACTAATTTTTTAATGTTTGAAAATTTTCAATCGCCTTATAAAAACTTGATAAAATTTTCAATCGCCTTATAAAAATATATCTAATGCTCAAAAAAGAGAAAAATATATCTCACATATAAAATCAATATTACAATCATAGAATATGCAAAAAAATTTAACAACAATGTGGCGGACCGCCCCTGAAACGGGGGAGATCCTCCTCCCGGGATCCATTCTGGGCGACGTTCGTCGAAGCGAACGTTCACAGAGTACAACACAGGCAGTAAAAAGCATGAATTAAGGATAGAAAGAAATATTACATGAGTTATTACAGAGTTTGAATCCAAACCTGTTTTTTTACAATACAGCGGAACGAGAGTTAACGGTACAGACTCCGACTCTGACTCTAAGCAAAAGCAAGGGCCTTGCCGAACGGCGCCTTGCTACTAGCCACACACACAAAGCAGCAACTAATCGAGCGGCTCCCACTGAAAGCTACCCCAACCTGGAGACGACTCCTCCCACTGCTGGCCACCAAAACCACCGGTCGCATCGAAACCTCCTGAAAACCACAAGTCGCAAAGCGTGAGTTTCTAAGAAGCTCAGCAAGACTAACCCGTCAACAGGCTGTCTACAGCCGACACCTAGACATGCACGGCCGACACGGGGTAGGGGAAATTGCAAAAGACACGCTTAGCTAATTAATTTTTTTCCTACTTTCAAGTTTTAGCTCAAATTAAGTTTGAGAAAAATAAACTTTAGTAGGCACTGTAACTAAGCAATCAAGTTGACAAACATTAATCAATACAAGCATTTCAATCATAATCATAATCTCACTTTTTGTTCACTTATTATCGTATGCGACAGAGAGATCGAGTAGTACTCTAGACTGAGAGTATCAGCGGTTCGAAACGATTTACACCTGCAGGGTTAACCTGGTCACACGACACGTGCGCGTCCCGGACCGCACGTGGCAACCGTTCGCACCAGATCTGGCAAAGCTAATTCCCTCTTACGCTACCTTAACAGTGCCGCGTCCCACCAGATCACCCGTCCCGGACGGTGTCTGTGGAGTTCACACACTGTCCACCCCAGACCGCCGCCAATCAGACACCGTAAGGTAGGTTCAGCTTTGCCGTCCCTAGGCTACCTAGGTTTACTGGTTCCCATAGTTCCAGCATGTGAGCAGTACGTTCAATACTCAATCAACTGTGCCCCACGGATCAGACAGAGCTACAGCACACAGAACCCCGGTCTGTTGCTTTCCTAACTTTCTCTGCCTGACCCCGATTTCTTCCCATTAACTTGGACTAATGACACAAATCTGTAGTAAGGTGGGGCTTCAACCAATTTCTATCATATCGCGAGCAGGGTCCAATCTGCTCGACTTCTACCGAAGGGTAATCCTAAGCATAGCGGCTACATCGAGCTACCTGTACCAATATTCCAGACTGGGTACTACTGGAAACATATGCATCTAGGGTTGCATTCAACTCCTATTAACCTAAATGCACATCACATGATCCACAATACTGTTATAAAGGGGAAAATTTGAAAACAGTAGTGCACCGGAGCTTGCCTTGTGGATAGTCTTCTGGGTCGGCGACGGTGGTGTCTTCAGAAAAAACGGGGTCCGCTTCGGCAGCTACTTCGTTCACGTCGGCGTCTACATGATGCAATTACAAAGGTGTCGTTAGTAGTTAACAATTTTTCTGCAGACTGAAAGGAGCGCTAACGATAAAGGGTAGCTAGGGTTTTGTCGAGGAGCGCTTTTGATTTTTGACCTAAACTCAAGTATTGACCGAAAAGGGTAACCAAAACAACCCTAACCAAAGCTATCGCAACACAAGTAAGCAGCCAGGGTTGAACTTAGGGTTCTACAAATTTTTCCCAAATTTTAATAGTTGTAACTTAATTAATTAGGTTCTGGTCATTTTTGGATAATTAAATAAATCTCGAAAATTACTAATTTTACACAATGAGGTTTTATATTTTTATTAAAAACTACAATTTCCCCTGGTCCCAAAACATTTGGATTGATAATTTTTGGAGCTAGAATAAATTTTCTATGATTTATTGAAGTTTCCAGCCGAATTAATGGATTTTTTTGCATAATAGGAAAAAGGAAAAGGGTCGAAACCCTAGCCAGGGCCTTGCCCTAGCCCGACCGGCGGCGTGCGCCGGAGCTACCGGCGACGGCGGTCGGCGGAGCACACCGGCAGCAAGAGCTCGACGCGGGGGACTCCTTTCACTGGCTCACGGCTACCGGCGGTCACGGCATTGCTGCGGCGACGAGAGGCGGCGCTCGGCCGGGTCCGGCAATGGCGCGGCGGCGTTCCGATGAGCGTCCAGCGGCGACACCATGTCGGAGAGACTCGCCATGGCGCGGAGAAGCTAGGGGTAGAAGGAATCGAGTCGGTTCTCACCGTAGCACGGAGTTCACCGGGCGGCTACCTTCGGCCGAGGAGAAATGGCGGCGGCGGCGCTCAATCCGGCGATGGAAGCTTTGCCCTGGAAAAAGAATGGCGGTGAGAGCTCCACCATGCTCCGGGGACCTTAATTGGCAAGGAAATTGGCTCAACCGCGGGGCGTTAGGTGGTCCTCACCGGAGCGGGTTCCTTGGCGGCGAGTTCCGACGGCGGCGCTTCAAAATTCCGATGAGTTTCGGTGAATTCGTGGGATGACCGTGCTTGGGAGTGTAGAGTGGAGTCGGGCGCGTTGATTTGCGGAGGGAACGGCGATTGGGTGGGTGAGTGCGGAGCACGGCGGCGCTGCGCAGCGACGGCGGTGCTTCGGCTATGGCGGAAACAGAAAGGCAGAGAGAGAGGGCGGGAGTCGAGAAAAAGAGCGGAGCGGCCGAAGGAGCGTTCCCCAGCGCATGTCGGGCGGCCTCGCGCGCGCTCGCCACGCACGCGCGCTGCGCAGCTCGCGCGCGGCAGGTGGCGCAAGCCTTCTGCCGCGGTCGGGCGTGGAAGGGGGCGCGCGCGGGGAAAGGAAGGAGAACAGAGAGAGAGGCGGGGGCGGCTGGCCAGTGGGCCGCTGGCCAGTGGGCCGGATGGCCAGAAATTTTGCAGAATAGCCCCCAGCCTTCAAAGGGATTCAACAATAACCCAAAACCCTTGATTCTAATAGTTTTTGAGTAAAATTTGAATTTAAATTTTAAAATTTTAAACTAATAGACTGCATTTTTGACTAGCTTTTTATTTTGAGGAAATTTTCTTGCAAGCATTTAAATAGTTTCTTGGACCAAGGAGTTAATTTTTCTTTTTAGCAATTTACCCAACTTTTGTTAGTTATTTTATTTAATCTTTACATATTTCTTTTGCAAATTGGCTTAATTCGATTTAATCCCTCTTATACACACGATGAAGGAAACGGAGTGCTACAAACAAAATCTGAGGCAACACAATATGTCATGCTCAAAAAAAAGAGAAAAATATATCTCACATTAGAACCATATGCAAATTAAAATATTTGAGCCAACACAAATGAGAGTTAACACAATATTTGAGAGTCATACAACATGCTCAAACATCATAAGTTCATCAATACATTCAAGCATCATAAGTTCATACAACACGTCTAAAATAAAAGTTCAACAACATAATATTTTACAAATATAAATGAGAGTTCATTCAAATTATTTAGCACCCCCAGTGGACTTTTTAGAAACAGACTCCCCTCCTTCATCTTGGGGGAAAGCACAAACAAACTTCTAGCCGTATCATTAGAAGTAGATGTACCAACTCTATCATCTCCATGCTCCAATTGACCATTCTTCTAGTGAGGGATCCAAAGGAAATAGAATCAGCTGCAATTACCTTAGTCCTTTTTGGTTTCCTCTTCGTTTGGGGCTGCCTCTTCCTACGTAAAAATGGACAAGTCAGTTGCAAATTGAGAAGTTATTCACAAGCATGATAGCATACATTACTAGAAGCACCTTTTCTTTGGCTCATTTAAAGGGCAGTTTTCAGTTTCACGGTATCCAAAACCCCCACATTTGCGGCATTGTTGTTGTTTCCTTGCTCCCGGTTCATGACTAGCTTTAAATCTGTTCTTTCTCTGTCTTCCAGGTGCTCTTTGTAGTGGAGGTGGCAGCAGCTTCAATCCCATGTCCACGTGGGGCCATTGTGATTTGTCAGTCATATGTGGGATGGAACCACCATATGCTGTCCTAAACCTCTCTACGCTGTAGTACTCATGAACAAATGTGGCCATGTCAATGTCAAGAAACATCTTAATGAAAGCCAAAGCATGAGGCCAAGGCTTCCCAGTCATTTCCCACTCCCCACAAGTGCAAGTTTTATTAGAGAGGTCTACCACATGCCCCCAAGGTGTCATATCATGATACACACCAAATACTTCTGCAGTTAAGTGCCCTTTATGAATCTTCATGTGACGTAACCCCCTTGTTTTGGCTTTGAGTTTTTTAGTTATTGTTGGAAGGATGGTTCCAGAGAGCTTGCTGCCAATCCTCCTTCTCTTGTCCCATAAGTCCATTATCATCTGCCTCAAAGCGTTAAGCAAATCAACAATAGGTAAATCTTTTATCTTCACCCAGCTGTTGAAGCTCTCAGATATGTTATTGTTGATATAGTCACACTTCACCTCATTTGAGAACATGGACCTGCTCCACTTGTGGTTGTGGTGCAAATTCATGTAATCCACAACATCTGGATTGGCATCAACAACCTTATTCCAATGAAAGTTGAATTTGTTCGATTTGTAAGCTCTAGCTGCCGGCCACATATTCTTGTCATATACATCTCCACGATAATATTTCTAGAAGTTTGTCCATAGATGCCTGCATTCCCTACGTTCGACTTCAGGAAACACCTCCTTCACGGCAGCGGCAAGACCTTTACATGCATCTGTGGCCAAAGCTAAAAATGGCGGATGACCAATTGCCTTCTCCAATTGTCTCACAAACCATTTCCAATTGTCACTAGATTCAGTATCAAAGATAGCCAAGCAACAGGATACATCCAATTGTTTTCGTCAAGCGCCGTCGCCGATGCCAATTGAGCTTTGTACCTCCCATTCAAAGCGGTTGAGTCAATACCAAGGTAAGGTCTACATCCTTGTAAGAATCCATCAACACATGGCTTCATTGCTAGAAATAACTTGTCAAACATCAACCCATCTCCTCGACGCTTAGTGGCAAGTTCAAAAAACAGATCCCGGGGACCGAATAAGGAGTTCAGCCTTGAAATTAAACAAGGTTTGAAAGCTATCTTCCCAAGTACCATAAATTGAGTCCATTACTATTTGTTTTCCATTCCAAGCCGTTGCATAACTAACATCAATACCATACTTGTCCAATAATCTATCTTACAAATAAGCTGCCCCAAGTCCTGGGTTCTTTCTTAACCATGGAAGAATTCTTTCTGCAACCCATCTCTTAGATGCCATCTTGGTGCCTACAAGTCCACTCCCTATACACTCATGCTCATTGGGAATCAAGGTGATCTGCACAACAAGAAATTAAAGGAGAATTAGTAACTTAGTACATATGCAATAATTTTAAACAATACATGCATATAAGAACAAAAACCAACCTCAACAGTTGGCTGGCCCTTAAACTTATTTGCAACAATCCTCCAAGGACATCCAGGAGCTTTGCATTCAGCCCTATACCTTTTTTTATCAGTCACAACCTTGTGTACCTCAAATTCTTTTATGATGGCATAATGCCGTAGAGCCATCCTAAAAGCTACCATTGATGGGAAGGTCTCACCCTTTTGGATCCTTGGATTTTCCTTATCAATCGCAAACCTTGGCTCATCTTCAGCATAGTCAGCAACTGGAATTTCTGGTGCAAGACCAACACCATCCTTTAAATTCATCCTTGCAGCCTCCTCCTCAGCCCGCAACCCAAGAGACACAAACATCATCATCCTCCATAAATACGTCCTCGTCTTCCATCCACGAAGGGTCAACATTTTCTTCAGTTTCGTCACCACTTTCCTCATCGGAATCACTTGATGGAGGTGGTATATTTGGATTCCTTCTCACAGGTAATTTCTCCAATTTTGCCTCCATTGTAATGCTACTCTTGTAGCAAGGTTTAATAGGAAACTCAACAACAAAGGACACTGCTTTGCAGAACCTAAACTTCTGAAATACCATCTTCAAATCATCATCTATTGCCGCTTTTTGTAAACCTTTATTTTCTGTGTCCCAATACCAAAATGCAGGATGTTGACATATGCCCCATGTTGTTTTATTTCTTAAATCATCCAAAAGGTTAGACATTAAGTATCCTTCAACATCATTCACTTCAACAACATAATCTTTAGCATCCAATTCAACCGTGGTGCCATCATCCAAAATTGCAGTGTAACCAGGAATTCTAAGTCCAATTCTCATTTTCAGCTATGAATCATTCCTATATGTAGTGAAAAGTATTATAATTTAGCAAAACAAACTACCATCTCCTGAAGAACATATGGCATACAGAAAGTAGACCTCACCTTGCAATGAAACTTCCATTGCTAGCCGCTTCATCCATGAACGACCTACTGGGGAGGACACCACTGCCCCCGCCCTCACCCATGCCCTCTTGAGACGCCATCGTCG
Source organism: Oropetium thomaeum (assembly GCA_001182835.1). NCBI lineage: Eukaryota > Viridiplantae > Streptophyta > Magnoliopsida > Poales > Poaceae > Oropetium > Oropetium thomaeum. The sequence goes on from LFJQ01000570.1 coordinate 9,649, forward strand.
TCTCCGTGCACGTGCACTGCCTTGAAACAAATTTGTGTCAATGCCACTGTGCGAGATGGGAAAACGAAAAAGTAGATACTGAAACAGGATACGGAAAAGTAGAAAGTCACCCCTTTCTGGCCCGCCTCCCTGCGCCTAGCCTCTTCCTCCGCGCGTGCCCAGCTTCTTCCTCCGCATGCTGAGCCCAGCCGCGCCTCCCTGCGCCCAGCCTCTTCCTCCGCGCGCGCCCAGCCCCAGCCCCGCCGCCTTGCGCCCAGCCTCTTCCTCTGCGCGTCGAGCCCAGCCGCGCCTCCCTGCGGCACGCGCGCGCCCAGCCCCGATGCCCTGCTACGCCCCTGCGCTACGTGCGCGCGCGCCCAACCCAGCGCGACGCCCTGCCGCGCCTCCCTGCGCTACGCGCGCGTGCGCGCCCAGCCCCGACGCCCTGCCGCGCCTCCCTGCGCCACGCGCGCGCGCTCAGCGCCAGCCCCGCCGCCCTCCGCGCACCGAGCCCAGCCGCGCCGCCCTCCGCGCGCGCCCAGCGCCGCCCTCAGCACGCGCCCAGAGTCGCCTCGCCTCCCTGCGCCCAGTTGCGCCGCCCTCCGTGCGCGCCCAGAGCCGCCCTCCGCGCGCGCCCAGCGCTGCCTCGCCACCCTCGATGCTCGGGTCTAGGGTTTAGGGAGCAATCCGGAGCCTGGGCCTTCGGAAACATCTGTTAGAGATGTTTGTATGGAGCAAGGGGCACTTTGGTCATTTTTGATATTTGATCAGGGCGAAAAAAATTCTAAACAAAAGAAATGGTGTTTCCAACTGTGAAGAGGGCTCATGAGTGTTGTTCTGGGGATTCCTTCTTTACTAATGTTGTTCTGAGGGAGCCTTCTCTTAGGAGTGTTGTTTTGACAATTGGCCCCCGCGCGTTCTCTCTCTCTCTGCCGGCTAGCAAGCAGAACACCGTGCTTTGTGGTCCGAGGTGCCTTGCGGGTGTCTTGATAATTAGTACTAGCTCATTCATGTCTTTGTTAATTCATAGAAAAATTATGCAGCTCTAAAAATCTTGAAACTTGACCCATCGTACTCTCTTATCATGTACCAACTAAAATTATACCCTTTGCTGGAATGTCTTTGAAATGGTAAAAATCAATTTCTTTGCTTTGTATCTAAACTAATTCATAATTACTTAATGATTAACTAAATTAATTTAATTACGAGATTTTTAAATACCCCATAAACACATATGGACACCACAATCTAATATAGCTGATGATGTTTTAGACTTTTCTATATACAAACAGAAAAAGTACTATCAGAACCTCTAGTGTAAAAGCTGCTATTGTGGATTTTGGATTTTGGAATCGGATAGTAAAACATACGGTTAGATTATAGAATTCAGATTTCGCAATCTGGATATGAATAGTGTAAGAATCCACAATCCAGGTTTAAGTAGCGTTTGCTAGATTACGAGAACATTAATTTAAGATTAGGTTCCTAATTAAGAACAATTAACGTCTTTAAAATTGACAAGTGAAACTAAAATTATTTGATATAAATATAGATTTTTATTATTTAATTGTTATAAATTTTATTAATATAAGAAAAAAATAATCAGCTTGTTAAAATTAGTTTACTTATTTTAGTGTATACATTTTTTGTATTTAAGATTTAGGATTAAAAGTTAAATTTAGTACAAGTAATATATTATTTTTATGATATTTATTGAAGGACATAATGGTCTTTTATATAAAAACAAAAATTAACCTCTCAAAATTTAGAACAAATAAACAGCAACAGATTCTACAATCTAGTTTTTATACGATTCGGATTCTGAATTTCACAATCAAAATCCAGGTTCGGTAAAATGTATGGACAAACAAACATGCCCTGAGAATCTCTAATGAAAAACAAAGAGGCCCTTAAGGCCCACATCACGATTTCTGGGCTACTCCAGCCTCGAGCCAGGCTATAAGCCGATGCATTCAATGAAATAACAACTCCTATTACTAGTACAAACTATGAGGCCATCAGTTAGAGAGGGCAGTTCAGTAGTGGTATAGGTAGTAGCAACACGTGTGAGAAGCAATAAACATATGGATCATAATGCATGGTTTCATGAACGGTTTTTAAAAATGTCATGTCATACAAAAATAAAGATGAAACTAAACTCTCTCAATATAAAGTTTCGTGACACAGTTTTATTAAACTACTATAGCACATAAATTGTTGATCCAAATGACCAATAAAATTCATGAAATATATGAAGGTGAAATAAATTACTTTTAATGAAGGTTTCATTCTAGTTTCCTAAGAAACTGTGTACATATGGTTTCATCACCATAAAACACAACTCTCCTATTTTATAATAAATAAGCTGTCACATCATCATTTTACCTATATAGCATGCTAACTAATGAGAATGAAATCCCCATGAAACCTCAATTGAGATTGGCCTGGGGCACTGAACCAACCCGTCGGTTTTGCCTTTCCAACTGGGTTGATGACCGCGAGGGGGAAAAAAAGCAATTTGGGCGCTATAAGAAACTGTAATTTGAGCTACGCATCAACTAGGCATGCCATTTTTGCCGGCACAAACTTTCCACCGCTTGGCTATTTTTATTCAAGTTGCATATTTTTATTATTTCCTCTATTTTTAAATATAGTCACAGTTGACTTTGATCATTCATTTTATTCAAAATAATATAAAAAATATTATATGTTTTGTTATACTTTGATTTGTCACTAAAGATTTTTGAAAGATGACTTTTATTTGATACATTTGAATAATTTTTTTAATAAGACGAATGATCAAAATTATTGGTCAAAGTCAACCGTGACTATACTTAAAAAACAGAGGGAGTATATACTTACATTTATATTTCGGTTCAAACTTCTAATTTGTGCCAAAGAAGCAGAACAAAATATATACAGTTAATATCTTTCACTCTATACTTACTGATTAAGGCAATACAAGGTAATACAAGTGTCAGTCAATTATCTTGATATATGATGAATTTGATGGAAATTAATGTTGGAGAGAAAGTAATTTTAATTTTAATTTATAATTATAAAAGACTAGAAATTTGGAAAGAAACAACAATCATTATTTGTGTTCCTCTTGCTGAAAAATCCTACAAATTTAAACTCAAAATGCAGTTAAATTACCGAACATTCCGGTACATGACACTCCGGTCCTAGACCGGACACTGCGGCAATGAGAGAATATGCGATAGTTTGAAATATAAGTAGGATTATGGAAATCTACTTGATCAAAAGTTTTGTGTAGACCACAGCAACAGCACATGATGAGGACATCACACCCATGGATACACACAATAATTCTCCCGCTGCTACAAATGAAGGTCCAATCACCAGAGCTCGCGCCCGTCAACTTAATATAGAGGTCAGCTCGTTTCTTAGCACTCCATTACGAATTTTTGATGATAGATTACTATCTAATGATATTATTATGATTAGGAATCATGGAGAGGTCAGAGGAACAATGGAAGACCAGGTTGGAGTCAGTCAAGGACGTTCAAGCCAAGTCGGAGGCCCAGCCCACGTCGACTTCGAATCCAATTCGGAGTCCAGGAGCAGTCTCCACTAAAACGGACGCCCAGGTTGCATACGGACTCTGTTTTAGGCAATCTACCACTTCACAGAAAGAGGACGAGACCATCTTTCCAACGGGACCAGTCCCATGTCCAAATTCCTTCGGAGTCGACGGGAATCGCCAAAACAGTAAGCCATCCAGAATCTGTCAGGGTGCTGCGACACCGATTTTGGGCCGGATGGCCTTGTATCGAGTTAGAGTCCATTAGGGTTTCATCTAGGGGGACTTGCACGTCCCCAAGTCCTTTATATTCAGCTGTCACCCCTCCATTAGGGTTAGGTTTTGCTTAGATTATTTCTGTATACACAGATTCGCCGTTTCATCGGTTTGTGAGACCCCAACTTGTGAGTTTAGTCTATATCTGCAAATTTGGTTGCTTTACACTTCGTTCTTGCTTGTGTTCTTCGATTCGCAGGCAAGGATTAGCCTTCTCGGCGAGGTCATCCGTGTTCGCATGGGTGATAACCAGAGGAGACGTGGTGCTGCGATTGCAGGGTTCGGGACGTGCCGTTCGGAAGCCGGATCGATTTGTGTCGCGACTCCGTCCAAATCGTTGATTATCAGAACCTGTAGGAAGATCGGGACCTCTGTCCCCATTAAGTGGTAATCAGAGCTTCAGGTGTTCCCTCAGGTTCGCCTTTGTTTACCCTAATTCCTTGTTTCGTTTCATCCTATAGTCCCCAAAAAAAAGGCAAAAACAAAATCATAGTTTTAGGTTACATCCTGTCCAAAGCCGTATTTAGCCATTGCATATTTCCATTTCAGAGTCCGTAGTGTTGGGTTCGTGTCCTTAGTTACGTTTTATTGCTGGTTTAGATCGTATCTTGTTACGGTTTGTTTTGCTTCCGCCACCTTGTGTAAAACCCTAGCCGTCAATTTTTTTTCCCACCCTGAATTTAGTTTGTTACATCACATCTGTTATTTATTTCGACCACCCACCATTAGTTTCCACCTTTTACACAGCTTCCGCCATCGAATTCCTTGTTTTTCCGCGACCCGATTCATTGTCTGCCGTAATACGCATGCTGATTCGGACACCCTTCCATAAAACGGCCATAACTTTTGCATACGAAATCGAAATCAGGCAAACTTTATATGCAAAATGATCGGCACAAAATTTCACATTTGATTTCACCCAGCTTTGTTGCGTTTGCTGCTTTTAGAATCCCGAAATTCACCCCGGACGGTACACATATCGGAGGCCGAACGTTCTGCCCCAACTTTCAGGCAGCTTCAGAAATTTCCATAGACCACATATTTGATCCAGTTGATCTGCAAATTTGTGTGGTTTCTATTTCTATGCTCTGCTTGCTAAAAAAAAAATCAAAAAAATAAAAAAAAAAAAAATATTTTGGTGTCAAAAATTTCAAGTTTTTGCCAAAAATATCAAGTACTAGTAGAGAGAGTTCTATTGGTGACAGTAAAAGCATTAGCGACGGAGCATAGAATTGGGTGACATACTATATTTGGCAAGTGCTTGGGCTGAATTGAGTTTTCTTTGCCTATTGATCTTTGTTGCTATTTTTCTTATACATCATCTTTGTCCACGTATCATAACTGTTATAGGACACATTTGGCCAGCAATTAGAACCAATACTTTGGACACTTATTCAGTATTACTATCTGTTTTTGATCTGTGTTCCACTCACATATATATTAACCTTCCAAGCTCCACATAACCCTTCTGAACAGGCACAGATTCTTCACCCTGTAATCGCCGGATCACTTCTCCCAGGTATCTTGCTTTCTGTTCACTTAGATCTTTGCAAGAACTTAGTTTGAAACTTCCTGTTGCAGTCTGAGAGTACCACAATCCTAACACAGTAGTTGGTACGGATAACTTTTGTCTATTTCTTCTGTGTTTTATTTTTCTTTCATCATGTTAGCAGGTGACGAATCGGCGAGCCCAACGGCTTCAACGAGTGTGTCAGCCAAGAGCAGATGAAGGGAGCAATTGACAAGGCGCTGGAGGCATCGATGAGAAGATCACTGATGCTGTGACGAAGAACTTAGGCCCTGTTCTTGACGGCCTTACCACTCAATTGGCTGCCATCGCTACGCGACTTGATGTGTTGGAGCGGCGTCCATCTGCCAGCAACCACAACGACGACGACGACGTCGATGACACTATCTATGATACCGATGGCAACATTGACGAGCGTGCAACTCAGAGCGCTCACCTTCGACGTCGACTACGCCGTAACCGTCAGGGGCATGGGAGGTAACAACAACAATCAACATGCTCGCCCTCATGATGATCCATTTGCTAAGGTTAAATTTTCCATACCGCCATTCTCTGGTTTATATGATGCTGAAAAATATCTTAATTGGGAGATGACGGTAGAGCAGAAATTTAGTTCCCATCTAGTTCCTGAACAATATAGGGTTCGACAAGCTACTAGTGAGTTTAAGGACTTTGCTATTATTTGGTGGACTGGTTTAGCTGCTATCGGACGTTTACCTGTCACTTGGGATGCTTTAAAAACAGCTATGCGTGATCGTTTTGTTCCTCCTTCTTTTCAGCGAGATATGCGTCTCAAACTGCAGCGTTTAGAGCAAGGTAGTAATTCCGTCCAGGATTATTATGCTGAGCTACAGAAGGGCATGATGCGTTGTGGGGTAGTTGAGGATAATGAGGATAAAATTTGCCGTTTTTACGGGGGATTGAGGCGTGAAATTCAGGATATTGTTGATTATAAAACCTTTAGGGCCTGTTTGGAATAAAGGAATGTAATACACAGGAATAGGAAAAAACACAGGAATGAAGAAAACACAGGAATGAAAAAAGTGAGAAAACCGTAGGAATAGAAAACAGAGGAATGACAAATTTTTGGTGTTTGGGAACGGGAAGTAGAGAGAGGGGAACGGAAGCCAGAAGAATGACGAGAGCCAGCGCTTCCAGCGCTTCCTTTGCTCGGACTGGATTTTTCATTCCTGTGAAATGAAGGCAATCGGCTCCCTTTCCTCCGGAAGGGAATGGTCTGTTCCTTCATTCCAAACGCGTCTATACGGTTCCTTTCCAAAGGAATACTTTCCTCTAAAATTCCTATGCCTTTCCTTTAACCCAAACGCGCCCTTAACAATGTCAACGAGTTGTTCCACATAGCTATGCTTGTAGAGAAGGAATTGCAGGGAAGACAGGAAGCAGCAAAGACAAGAACCAGTCGCTCCTTCACGCCTAGTACGTCTACATCTACGGGAGCAACACGGTCCTCGTCAAGCTTTCGTCCACCTCCTGTACCAGCCAGCAAGCGACCGTCCACCATAGCAACGCCTCCCTCAGCACGCCCTGCAGATTTTCTAAATCCTCTGTGCAGGGTCCAGTGAAGAATCAACCATCCACTACATCCACTGGTCGCACGACTGACATTCAGTGTCATCGCTGCCTTGGACTTGGGCACGTGCAGCGTGACTGCCCAAGCAAACGAGCCTACATTGCCACTGAAGATGGAGGTTATGCGAGCACCTCCGACATATAAGATGACGATGATGATGACGATGTTGCTGCTATTGCGGACAGTGCTGCGGACTCCTTAGTCCTCAGCAGCGCCGACACTACCTTTCGAGCCATCGTTGTCCAGCGGTCCTCAGTACTCAAGTAACTCAACCCGACCAGCTCCAACGCCAAAACTTGTTTTAGATTGAGTTCGTGATCAAGAATAGGCGAGCACGGGTGATTATTAATGGGGGCAACTGCAACAACTTGGTGAGCTCAGATCTGGTCAAGAAGCTTGGCTTGACAACACGACCACATCCACATCCGTACCATATTCAGTGGTTGAATAACTCGGGAAAAGCTAAGGTAACACAATCTTGTCGCGTTCCTTTTTCCCTTGGTGCTTATGTTGATTCTGTAAATTGTGATGTTGTTCCCATGCAAGCATGCTCTCTTTTATTGGGTCGTCCTTGGGAACATGATAATGATGCTTTGCATCATAGTCGTAGTAACAAATGCACTTTTATGCATAAAGAAAAGAAAATTACTTTTTACCTATGACACCTGCTGCAATCATTGAATCTGATAGGGAGAGGGCTGCTAATGCTAAACAATAATCTCAAGCTAAATCTGAAATTCAGCAAGATATACCTTTGAAAGCTCCTGTAATACTTGCCATAAAAACTGACCTTGCTGAATTTATGATGGTACTGCTGTATGCTATGCTTTAGTGTGCAAGGATGCTTTATTTTCTATTATAATTTGCTTGCACATTGCCACCTGCGGTTACTAACCTTTTGCAGGAGTTTGAGATGTTTTCCTGATGAGATACCGCTAGGACTGCCATCCATTCGTGGGATTGAGCATCAGATTGATCTGATTCCTGGTGCGAGCTTGCCAAACCGTGCGGCGTACCGAACTAACCCTGAGTAGACTAAGGAAATTCAACGACAAGTCCAAGATCTTTTGGACCGCGGGTACGTACGTGAGAGTCTTAGTCCTTGTGCTGTTCTTGTTCTTTTGGTTCCTAAGAAAGATGGTTCATGGCTTATGTGTGTAGATTGTAGAGCCATAAACAACATTACTATACGGTATCGTCATCCTATTCCTAGGCTAGACGACATGCTTGATGAGTTGTGTGGTGCTATAGTTTTCACTAAAATTGACTTGCGTAGTGGTTACCACCAGATTAGAATGAAGCTTGGTGATGAATAGAGAACTGCATTTAAAACTAATTTTGGTTTGTATGAGTGGTTAGTCATGCCTTTTGGTTTAACTAATGCACCTAGCACTTTCATGAGATTAATGCATGAAGTTTTACGTTCATTCATTGGTAAATTTGTGGTGGTTTACTTGATGATATCTTGATTTATAGCAAGTCTATGGCTGAACATATGGATCATCTACGTGCTGTTTTTTATGCTTTACGTGATGCACGTTTGTTTGGTAACCTAGACAAGTGCACCTTTTACACCGATCGAGTCTCTTTTTTTGGCTATGTTGTGACTTCACAGGGCATTGAGGTTGATAAGGCTAAGGTGAAGGCGATTGACAGCTAGCCTACGCCCACGACGGTTTCGCACGTGCGGAGTTTTCTTGGCCTAGCGGGATTTTATCGCCGTTTTGTCAAGGAATTCAGCACCATCGCAACACCGCTGATTGAGTTGACAAAGAAGGGCATTGTCTTCCATTGGGGGCCATCACAGGAAGAGTCTTTTTCTCTCTTGAAGGACAAGCTTACACACGCACCGTTGCTCCAACTTCTAGATTTTGGTAAGACTTTTGAGCTTGAATGTGATGCTAGTGGAATTGGAATTGGTGGTGTCTTGATGCAGGAAGGAAAACCTGTTGCATATTTTGGTGAGAAGTTAAATGGTCCTGCTCTTAATTATTCCACGTATGATAAAGAATTGTATGCTCTTGTTCGTTCTTTACAATCGTGGCAACATTATTTATGGCCTAAAAAATTTGTTATCCATTCTGATCATGAGTCACTTAAGCATATTCGTAGCCAAACAAATCTGAGTCGTAGACATGCTAAGTGGGTAGAATTTATTGAATCTTTTCCTTATGTCATCAAACACACAAAAGGGAAGGATAATGTTATTGCTGATGCTTTATCTAGACGATATACCATGCTGTCCCAGCTTGATTGTTGCATTTTTGGCCTTGAATCCATTAAACAACAATATGTTTTGGATGATGATTTTAAAGATGTGTTGCTGCATTGTAACGAGGGCCATTCATGGAACAAATATGTGTTGAATGATGGGTTTCTGTTTAGAGCTAACCACCTATGCATTCCAGTTGGATCCGTTCGTCTTTTGTTGTTGCAGGAGGCGCATGGAGGCGGGTTGATGGGACATTTTGGTGCTAAGAAGACGGAGGATGTTTTGGCCACACACTTCTTTTGGCCAAAGATGAGACGAGACGTCGAGAGGTTTGTTGCTCGCTGCACTACTTGTCAAAAAGCTAAGTCTCGTTTGAATTCACATGGTTTATACATGCCTCTTCCTGTTCCTTCTTCCTTAGGCGGATATTTCTATGGATTTTGTTTTAGGACTGCCTAGGACTAAGAGGGGGAGGGACAGTGTTTTTGTTGTTGTGGATCGTTTTTCTAAGATGACACACTTTATTCCATGTCATAAAACCGATGATGCTATTCATATTGCTGACCTCTTTTTCAAGAGATAGTTCGTTTGCATGGTGTTCCTTCTACTATTGTTTCAGATCGTGATGCTAAGTTCTTGAGTCACTTTTGGTGCACTTTGTGGAATAAGTTGGGTACCAAGCTTCTGTTTTCTACAACCTGTCACCCACAAACTGATGGCCAAACAGAAGTAGTGAACCGCACCTTATCCACCATGTTGCGAGCAATTCTGAAGAATAATTTGAAGATGTGGGAAGAATGTTTGCCCCATGTGGGTTCGCTTACAATCGAGCGGAACACTCCACCACAAAGTTAAGTCCTTTTCAGGTAGTATATGGTTTCAACCCTCATGCTCCTATTGATATTTTACTTTGCCTACTAGTGAGAGAGTAAATAATGATGCTCAGGAACGTGCTGATTTTCTTATAAAGTTGCATGCTCAAACTAAGAAAAACATTGAAAAAATGAATGAAAAATATAGGATTGCTGGTAGCAAAGGTAGGAAAGAATTAAAACTTGAACCGGGTGATTTTGTTTGGTTACACTTGAGAAAAGATAGGTTCCCTTATTTGAGAAAGTCTAAATTGATGCGTCGAGCTGCTGGTCCTTTTGAAATTTTAGAGAAAATTAATGATATGCATATAAGCTTGAGTTGCCACCCGAGTTCGGGGTTAGTCCCTCTTTTAACATTTCAGATTTGACGCCATACTTAGGAGAGGAGGATGATCTGGAGTTGGGGACAACTCCGCATCAAGAGGGGGAGGATGATGAGGACATCACACCCATGGATTTGTCATGGTGTACTTGTAGTTCAAATCTAGTCCTAGCACTGTTCTAGAATTCAAATTAAAATTCAAAAACAGACAAGAGTATTTTAATTATTTCTGCAAATTCTTGGCCGTTTTCAAGAAAGTGCTTTAACTTAAATTTATCCCCTTTCATGAGATTTCTAACAAATTTTGTTTGCTATTTTTGGATTTTTCTGTGAATGTCTAGGGAATTTACAAGACAGAGCAATAATTAGGAAAAATAAAAAGAAAAGGGGAAAACAGCAGAGGTTCTTCGGCGAGCTCCGGCGGCCAATTCCCGGCGAACGGTTGATCGCCGGTGGTCGAACCTTAGCTTTACTCCATCTAAACGACACGGTGATTCTCGCAACACGACGATGATCGAGTTTCTGCACGGGAAAGGTGTTCTCACCGAAGGAGTGGTGATGGCGGCAGCGGCGAGTGAAATTCCGGCGACTGGGGCTCAAATCCGGAGAAGGGGAAGTGCTGTGAGCTTTACGGGGGAGGGAGGAAGGAATTAGTTGAGGAAAATGGAATGGAGGAGGTTCGGGAAGTGGAGTTCACCGTGGAGGGGGGTGGTGCTCGGCAATGGCTGGCGGCGTCGGCCGTGGAGCAGGGAGGAGAGACGAAGAATTGGAGTGGCGTCGCGGAAGGGAGGAAAAGGGGGGGAGGAGGAGGAGGTGCGCCAATTTAAAGGGGGCGTCAGAGCGGGAAACATGGGAAAACAGGGGGGGGGGGCATGGCCGGCCATGCCCCGGGTATGGCTGGCGCTGTGCCGGGCAGCATCGGACGGCGCGGTGAGGAGTAAAGGGGGAGAGAGAGAGAGAGAGAGAGGAGGAGGAGGGTGAGGGAGGTAAGGCAATTGAAGGCGACGTGTAAGTCGCTGTCGAGGGTAGGACGTGTCGGCCGGGCTGCATGGTTGCCTGCTCGCCGCTCGGTCAGGCGGGCGGTGGGCACTGTGCCGCCACTGCTCTGCTTCAAATTTTTTTTTTGATTTTTCTGTTATTGATTAAAGCTTGAATCCAGTTCGATTGAAAAACATGCTTCCTGAGTTTCAAAATTTTTGAAATTTTTTTGTAGGCTCAGTGATTTATTTGGAGCACTTTTTATTTAGGTTCAAGTCATGATTTGGCTTCTGAAAATTCTTGAATTTCCAAGATTGTTACTGTTTGTGTGAATTTTTAAGAGGTCTAATTCTTATCCAAAAATTTTGAATAAATTCCCAAAATTCTATTTTGAAGTGTACTTAAT